>JARPMJ010004152.1:0-80682 GCA_033366665.1 Phoxinus dragarum
AAGTCTGCCATACATTTATTCCACTGCATATTCTGTTAGCAGCAATGCATATGCACACATGATTGTGTGTGTTGTGCGAGTGTGTTTGTTTGTGTGTGTGTGTGTATACGTGAGTGTTTGTGCGTGTGTGCATGAGTGTGTGTGCGTGCATGCACGAGTGTATGTGCGCGTGTGAGTGAGTGAGTGAGTAAGTGAGTGTGTGTGTGAGAGCATTAGTGAGTGTTTGTGGGTGAGAGTGTGTATGTGTGTGTGTGTTTGTGTGTGAGTGTATGCATGTGTGTGTGTGTGTGTGCGCGCGTGTGAGAGAGTGTGTATGTGTGTGAGTGAGTGTGAGAGAATGTGTATGTGTGCGAGTGAGTGAGTGAGTGAGGTGTGTGTGTGTGCGCGTGTGTGAGTGAGTGAGTGCGTGCGTGTGTGTGAGTGTATGGGTGTGTGTGTGCGCAGGTGGGGTGAGTGAGTGAGTGAGTGAGTGAGTGAGTGAGTGTGTCTCTGACCTGTTTGTCGGCGGCGGTCGGCTATGCTGTACACCAGAGGAGGGATGGACCCTTCCGGCTTCTTCCCGACGCTGCTGCGGAAGTGTTCGCTGGCCGGGGAGACAACTGACACACACAGATCCTGTTTAATGGGCTGAGGCTCTGAGTAAGTGTAAGTGTGGCAGTAAGTGTGTCACAGCTGCAGGTTTGACAGTCTGTGAGTGTGTGTGTGGTTATTGTCAGTTTTGAAAGTGTGCTGTCAGGTAACTTGTAGGTAAGTTTTGTGTAAGTAATATGTTGGCAGATAGTAAATATGTAGACATGAGTAGGTAGGTGTGTAGTTAATGCAAGTGTGCATGTGTTGATAGTTTCCAAGTATGTACTTATATATTTGTAGTTTGTAGTGGATATTTGTTGATAGTTTGTTTGTATGTGTCTGGTTGCATGATTCAGGGGGAACAAATCTAATTGCAATTTTTCTGATAAATAATTTTAAATGAGATTAACAAATATATACCTCAATATAACTATAAAATAATAATTGTTATCATTAAGAATAGGAATAGGTATCTAATAAGCATTTCAATAATATTTAATAATAAAAAATAACAATAATAATAGTAATAATGATTTTATTTTACAATATAACTGTAAAATTACACTATGGCTGTTGGCTTTCTTAATTTTCAAATGTTAAACCATTTTGGTGGAAAACCGCAGAAAGCCCTGATAGCTTCTCTTTTGTCGACAACAACCCGTTTATAAGTGCTTTTTAATAACAATATTTTACAAGTTTTCAATTTTTACAGTGTTTTTACTGCAAATTGAGTTAGTTTTACAAACTAATCGAGCTGATCATAAGCAGCTCACGCATAAATGAACACACTGACGCGCTTCACTCTGAAACACGCAGTGCATATCTTTAATTAAATCACAGCCTTTCCGACTTTATAACAAGACATTTTGCAATTCTGGTTTTATTTGGATTATCAATGCAGCCCCTAGTAATATGTGTTGTTGTGTGTGGTTGTGTGTTGTTGTGTTACCTGGCAGGTAATTTGTAAATGTAGCTGCAACCATCTTCAGTCCATATTACGACTTTATCAGCAGCGATGAATTCTCCTCCGGCCCACGACTGATTGTTCTCGCTCGGGAGCCGAACACAGCAGGGAGAAATCCCCCGCATCAAACACCTACAGAACAAAACATGATAATAACTCACACACAATCATGTGAAGCTCAAACTCACAATCCCACAGCGCTCATAATTGCGGTTCTCATGGACATACGGAAACGGAAAAAAAATTCTGTATTATGAATTTTTACGGCCCACACAGGTACCGTATTTTCCGGACTATAAGTCGCACTTTTTTTTCATAGTTTTGCCGGTCCTGCGACTTATAGTCAGGTGCGACTTATATATCAAAATTAATTAAAAACTGACTGAGATGAACCAAGAGAAAACATTACGTCTACAGCCGGGAGAGGGCGCTCTAGTTAGCAGAGTCGTTCAGAAGCGACACCGAGGAAGAACTCAATGGATTCAGTGTTGAGGAGTGAGATCGGGAGCTTGGTGAACTTGCTTACCAGTAACTTGCTGTACTCGCTGGCTAATGTTAGTTTAGCCTATTCAGCCTCCCAGGAATATGTTCTTTATGCTGTTGTGGAGCTGAATAACTGTTAATGTGTTACGCTAACACACCGGACACCTTCAGCCTGTTGTTCTGTGTGTTATTGTGGAGATGAATAACTGTTAATGTGTTACGCTAACACACCGGACACCTTCAGCCTGTTGTTCTGTGTGTTATTGTGTAGCTGAATAACTGTTAATGTGTTACGCTAACACACCGGACACTATTCAGCTGTTGTTCTGTGTGCTGTTGTGGAGCTGAATAACTGTTAATGTGTTACGCTAACACACCGGACACCTTCAGCCTGTTGTTCTGTGTGTTATTGTGGAGATGAATAACTGTTAATGTGTTACGCTAACACACCGGACACCTTCAGCCTGTTGTTCTGTGTGTTATTGTGTAGCTGAATAACTGTTAATGTGTTACGCTAACACACCGGACACTATTCAGCTGTTGTTCTGTGTGCTGTTGTGGAGCTGAATAACTGTTAATGTGTTACGCTAACACACCGGACACCTTCAGCCTGTTGTTCTGTGTGTTATTGTGGAGATGAATAACTGATAATGTGTTACGCTAACACACCGGACACCTTCAGCCTGTTGTTCTGTGTGTTATTGTGGAGATGAATAACTGTTAATGTGTTACGCTAACACACCGGACACCTTCAGCCTGTTGTTCTGTGTGTTTATTGTGGAGATGAATAACTGATAATGTGTTACGCTAACACACCGGACACCTTCAGCCTGTTGTTCTGTGTGTTATTGTGGAGATGAATAACTGATAATGTGTTACGCTAACACACCGGACACCTTCAGCCTGTTGTTCTGTGTGTTATTGTGGAGATGAATAACTCGCCTTTCCAGATTAAATGTCTGTTCTTGGTCTTGGATATTGTGAAATTAATTTCTAAATAAATGCGACTTATGTTTTTTTTTCTCTTCATGACGCATTTTTTGACAATACGGTAGTTTGTTGAGGTCAATTTGTAGATATTCGTGTTTTTGAAGTTTGCGCCGAGATGATATTTTTTTTCCACCAAAATTATTCAAGGCTTGCACCTTGTAACCGATTTCAAGGTTTGCGTTCTCGAGCCCCAAACACTGTTGTTGTGTGAGTGAGCGAATCGGATTGCGTTAAGGGTTTTCTGTTATACGGTGTCGTGTTAGCCGGCCCTAAGCTAATAACTAATGATCTTTGCAACAGAAGTGAATCAATCAAAACTTGACTTGACTTGACTGACTTGACTCACCCTCCAGTACTTGGAGCACACCACCAGCAGCGAGAGCTGAGTGAACGTGCAGAAGGAGATGCTCTGGCAGCCCTGACAGTAGATCGGCTTCGACTCTTCCTCAAACACGGGGTCCAGATCCTGATGAACACACACACACATCTTTTCCAGCTGGGACACACACTGTATGAAACATGAATTCTGCCCATGTACCCAGGATGTGTGTGTTTATTGACATGTAGGGTTGTGTTCAACTGTTCACCTGCATTCTGCTGACGTCAGCGGTGATGATCCACACCTTGAGAATACCAGTGACAGACACGGCCACCACTGTGTCCTCTGAAACACACACACACACACACACACGTTTGTTTCACTATATTAGTGGATGTTGCATAGACTTTCATTGATTTTATATTTTTTATGATATTTAATGACCGCTAAAGCACTCAAACATGTGCAACACACTAGATTTAAATATAAACATTATGAGGCTTTTTAACTAGTAAGAACCAGTAAAATGTCCTCAGTAGTCAAAGTCAAAGTATCTTTATTTGTCTCCCCAAGGAGAAATTTGTTTTGGATGCAAGGAAAAATTGCTACAGAACAATTAAGACAGAGACAAAACACAGATACAGGATTAAAACAGTTAAAAAACAAAAAGTACATAAAACATTAAAGCTACTCGGAGAGCTGTGCAAATTGCAATCCACCATATTCTAAAATCTGTTTGTGCAAAAAGTGATATCATATCATGTCCATACATAACATTCAATCACAGATCTACAGTAGTCGGTTGTCATAACATTTCACACTCACATACACACTCTCAAACATACACACACTCTCTCTCTCACACACACACACACACTCTCTCTCTTTTTTTTTCTTTTTTTTTCTCCATTAGGTCACCTGATGGAGTTTTTCGTTTCCTTGCCACTGTTGCCTTTGGCTTGCTCAGTTGGGGATATTCAATTTAATTAATCAATGAATAATACTATTGATTAGCATTACCAAACATGGACGTTTAATTATTATTTTAATTTAATACTGTGAAGCTGCTTTGATACAATCTGTATTGTGAAAAGCGCTATACAAATATTCTTGACTTGACTTGACACACACACACACACACTCTCTCTCTCACACACACACTCTCTCTCACACTCACTCACTCACACACAGTCGCTCTCTCTCTCTCTCTCTCTCTCTCTCACACACACTCTCTCTCTCTCTTACACACACACACACACACACACACACTGTCTCTCTCGATCTCTCTCTCACACACTCTCTCTCTCTCTTACTCTCTCTCTCTCTCTCTCTCTCTCTCTCTCTCACACACACACACACACTCTCTCTCTCTCGCACACACACACACACACACTCTCTCTCGATCTCTCTCTCACATACTCTCTCTCTCACACACTCTCTCTCTCTTTCTCTCTCTCTCACACTCACTCTCTCTCTCTCTCTCTCACACTCACTCACTCTCTCTCTCTCTCTCTCTCTCTCTCTCACACACACACTCTCTCTCTCTCTCTCTTTCTCGCTCTCAGAGAGATCAGGATTTTCTTTAATGTCAACTTGATTCAATTGCAAAAATGTTTAATATCCATTCTAAGCACATTATCTGTAGATGCTTCTACATTTACAAACAAACTAAAATGACTGTTTCCGGAAATCACCCGTATGTCATAGATATTTCATTGATAATAAGTTGAATAAAAGATGATTTTTGCTGTACCCTGCGTGCGGTGCGAGCGAATGATGCTCATGGAACTGATCCAGTCGGGAGAAATCTTGGACACGAGCGAGTAAAGGACCTCCAGACTGGTGGCGTCCACCACCAGGATTTCTGGGTAATGTCCGTGGCACAGGAGACGTCCCTCCCTCTGTGTGCCGATGGTGAACTGATAAAACTGCAGAAAGGAGAGAAAGAGTTTGATTAATTTTTTTTATAATTATTTATAATTAAGTACTTCTAAAAATGTATGGTTTGTTATTCTGTAGTATTTTAAATACACTATCGATCAAAAGTTTTTAATGTTTTTGAAAGAGTCTCTTCTGCTCACCAAGGCTGCATTTATTTTATCCAAAATTTAGATAAGTGCATGTGTGTGTGTGTGTGTGTGTGTGTGAATGTGCAAGTACGTGTGAGTGCGTGCGTGAGTGTGTGCGTGCTTGAGTGAGTGAGTGAGTGCGTGCGTGAGTGAGTGAGTGAGTGAGTGTGTGAGTGAGTGAGTGAGTGAGTGAGTGAGTGTGTGAGTGAGTGAGTAAGTGCGTGAGTGAGTGTGTGAGTGAGTGAGTGAGTGAGTGAGTGAGTGAGTGAGTGAGTGCGTGAGTGAGTGAGTGAGTGAGTGAGTGTGTGAGTGAGTGAGTGTGTGAGTGAGTGAGTGAGTGTGTGAGTGAGTGAGTGAGTGTGTGAGTGAGTGAGTGAGTGAGTGAGTGTGTGAGTGAGTGAGTGAGTGAGTGAGTGAGTGTGTGAGTGAGTGAGTGTGTGAGTGAGTGAGTGTGTGAGTGAGTGAGTGCGTGAGTGAGTGAGTGCGTGAGTGAGTGATGTGAGTGAGTGAGTGAGTGGTGTGAGTGAGTGAGTGAGTGAGTGAGTGAGTGAGTGAGTGAGTGAGTGAGTGAGTGCGTGCGTGCGTGCGTGAGTGAGTGTGTGAGTGAGTGAGTGCGTGCGTGCGTGCGTGCGTGAGTGAGTGAGTGAGTGAGTGAGAGAGAGTGAGTGCGTGAGTGAGTGTGTGAGTGAGTGAGTGAGTGAGTGAGTGAGTGAGTGAGTGAGTGAGTGAGTGAGTGAGTGAGTAAGTGCGTGCGTGCGTGCGGTGCGTGAGTGAGTGAGTGAGTGAGTAAGTGCGTGCGTGTGTGCGTGCGTGAGTGAGTGAGTGTGTGTAAGTGAGTGAGTGAGTGAGTGAGTGAGTGAGTGAGTGTGTGAGTGAGTGAGTGAGTGAGTGAGTAAGTGCGTGCGTGTGTGCGTGCGTGAGTGAGTGTGTGTAAGTGAGTGAGTGAGTGAGTGAGTGTGTGAGTGAGTGAGTGAGTGCGTGCGTGTGTGCGTGCGTGAGTGAGTGAGTGTGTGTAAGTGAGTGAGTGAGTGAGTGAGTGTGTGAGTGAGTGAGTGAGTGAGTGAGTGAGTGAGTGAGTGAGTGAGTGAGTGAGTGTGTGAGTGAGTGAGTGAGTGTGTGAGTGAGTGAGTGAGTGAGTGAGTGAGTGAGTGAGTGAGTGAGTAAGTGCGTGCGTGCGTGCGTGCGTGAGTGAGTGAGTGAGTGAGTGAGTGAGTGAGTGTGTGAGTGTGTGAGTGAGTGAGTGAGTGAGTGAGTGAGTGAGTGTGTGAGTGAGTGAGTGAGTGTGTGAGTGTGTGAGTGAGTGAGTGAGTGAGTGAGTGAGTGAGTAAGTGCGTGCGTGCGTGCGTGAGTGAGTGAGTGAGTGAGTGAGTGAGGTGAGTGAGTGAGTGAGTGAGTGAGTGAGTGTGTGCGTGCGTGCATGTGTCTGTACATGCATGTGCGTGTGTGTGTGTGTGTTACCTGTATACCAGTGTGTGCACAGGCCAGTTTGGTGAACTCAATGCAGCGTCCATCACTGACGTCCCATAAACACATTTCCCTGAGACAAATTATACACATCTAACAATTAATGTGCAGAAAAAACACATTTCACTGTCTAAACACGTTGTTATCTTAAGATGTGTTCACACTTGTAGTTCGGTTCTCTTGGTTCTTTTATATAGAATATTCACATTGTCATTTTTAAGAACCAGATACAAAACAAATAAAATGCTTTTATGACGTATATGCAAACATGCAAAGAGTGAACACACCCTTACTCTATTTAAAGAGCCCATGACAAACACACACACACACACACACTCTCTCTCTCTCACCCGTTCTCGGAGGCGCTGACGAGGTATTGTTTGTCGCTTCCAGCGCTGGCCTTGGACAGACAGGTGACGGAGGCCCGTGTGTCCAAACAGCAGAGCGCGGGGATTGATCTAAACACACACACACACACACTCATCAAATTACACTGAGCGTTTATTAGAGTTGCACGGTTCTGATATTTTCTGAATGGACAACTAAACTAAATAACATATCATTTACTCAAGGTTCTGACTAAATGTTAATTGCCGCTGTCTATTTAAAAAATATTTACTTTTTTTGTTTTTAAAAAATCAGTTTGAATGATGATTGAGACTCATATAGACTTCACTTCTTTCATTACTGGATGAATCAGTGTTTTTAAACGAATCTCTTGAATTAATTATTCAATGACAAACACATTTTCTAACAGACTCTTGTCTCCACCTACTGGTGTAACGATGCAATTTATACAATCTTTATTTGAAGCATCAAGTTACTTTCTAAAGGTGATTTACTCTATTTTGATCACTACTGTAGACATCAGTGTTTATATCTAACCTATAATCTTTTATCCCAGTGCTTCTGTGATCATATGAATGATTGCAAGACAAAAATAATGAAAACTGTGTGGCTGAAAAGACTGAATATCTATTAGGGCTTTGACTTTTGAGCAAAAATCATATTAGAAGTTTGTTTGTTTATTAATATTCGAAAATGTATTAATAATATTTTGACCATTAAATGCCTTCAGTATTGGTATCAAACTTAAGTTGTATAAGTTCTGTCCACCAGAGGGCAGTGTATCAGTCAATATCAATAGGCAATCAATGATGTTTTCAGAAGAAAAAACACACTGTCACGACTGTTTGTTTTTTTAATATTAAAAATCAGACCCTGGATTAAACACAAACAGTGTGCTTTCGACAGGTTTTATCCACTGTTCTAATCAAAAATAAATAAATCGTGGCCATTGTTTTGATATACAAAATAGGCGCTAACCAGGACGCTAGCGTCCCCTACAGGATCCCAGATGACCAATAATAGCCTTGCTAATGAACTCGTGATTCACAACTTCACCAGGCATGAAAAGGCCTTAGAATCTGAATTGAAAACAACGTTTACAAGCAAACACATTTACAAAAAATAATGCCCATAACAGGTTTGAATATTAAAGGCTGCCTAATATTCGTTCGAATATCATCATTTTTTTAAATATTCGAATTATATTCGAATAACGAAGTTCGGAGTCAAAGCCCTAATATCTATACATGCCAACGGCTCTGTCTGGATCAGAACACAGATCTGAATGTTCACTGTGATCGCAGCTGTAAACGGTTTAATAGACACAGGAGAATCACTGTCATTTAAGAATGAGATTGTGTGGGTGTTTGAATTGAGATCACGATCTTTACTGATTAATCGTGCAGCGCTAGCGTTCATTAACCTTCATGACGTTTTAATGACTTTCTTTATTCCATTGAACACAATAAAATAGCTTCAGTTTTCACATTTTCTTTCATTATGTGGAAGAAAGAAAGTCATACAGGTTTGGACCGACACGAGGGCGAGTAATCGATAACAGAATGTCCCTTTTAGTATGAACGATCCCTTCAATGGAAAAAAAAAGACATGCGTGGACCCCGCTGTGACCTCTCACCTCCAGCTCTGAGGTCATGTCCCAGATGCAGATCTGTCCATCATGGCAGCCGGTGATGATGGTGGCCAGATCGTCCATCACCAGCAGGCTGGAGATGCAGTGAGTGGGAGCATTGCGGCCCCACAGAACTATGGGTAATACCAGACTGTTTCCCGACATGTTCTCTGCGATGCTGAAAAGAGAGAGAGCAAAAAAAAAAAAAAAAAAAGATCTGATTATTGTTGGAAATGCTTGAAACACACAAAAAAGTGGAACAAAGCCCAGGTGAAAATAAAAAGGCCTGGTCAAACAAATAATAGTAGAAATTAAAATAATCAAAATAATTATTTTAATATATGTTTTATAATTAACATAATATTATTATTTTAACAATAAAACTTCATAAAGAATGCAAGCATTAATTTAACAATATTTTCTTTACAACATTTTAAAAAGATATAGCAATTATATAAACTCTCTCAATTAATAAAATTGAATAAAACCTGAAATCATTTAAAGCAGGATAATCCAGAATAGGCTTTATAGTCGATGAATTCTTACAAAAATTATATACTTTTCAATAAATTATAGCAGGCGACAGTTTTATTCAGACATTTAATTAAGGACATTTATAAACAAATTGTAGATTTTCTGTCAAATATCAAATTGAAAGAGTTTATATATTTGCTATATCTTTTTAAAATGTTGTAAAGAAAATGATTGCATGTTATCTTTATTTATTTATGAAGTTTTATTGTTAAAATAATTATATTTGTTCTATTTATCAAAGAAAAAAAAAAATTTCCACAAAAATCTGAAGCAGCTCAACTGTTCTCAACACCGATAATAATAATAATCATAAATGTTTCTTGAGCATCAAATCATCATTTTAGAAAATTATTTCTGAAGGATCATGTAGGGCTGTAAACGATTAATCGCGATTAATCGAATCCAAAATAAAAGTTTGTGTTTACATAATATATGTGTGTGTACTGTGTATAATTATTTTGTATATATAAATACACACCTGCATGTATATATTTGAGAAATATTTGCATTTATATACTGCATATATATTTTTATATGATTTATATTATATATAAATATAACTATTTTATATATAAATAACAAATTTTTCTTAAAAATATACAAGTATGTGTGTGTATTTATATATACAAAATAATTATACACAATACACACACATAATATGTAAACACAAACTTTTATTTTGGATTCGATTAATCGCGATTAGTCGTTTACAGCCCTAGGATCATGTGACACTGAATTTTAGATCAAATAAATGAACAGAAGACTCTTTCAAAAACATTAAAACTCAACATGAACAAATCTTGTAGTATACAGAATTTGAGCATGTCAAAGAAAACAATGGAAAATTGTTTCATTTATAATGGGTTTCTGATATTTATGATAAAATAACTTATTCATGACACTCATTGGATGTGTTTGGACTGGAGTAGCACACTAGCACTCGTACTATACTATTCCTGCATGTATATATATAATGTCAGTAAACAAATACTATAGAGTACACGACATATAAGGACAGAGAGCATGTTTCTAACTAGAACAAGCGAACAGATCATTAGTTTCTCACTGGGATTCAGTCATGATTGACAAACATCACAGATGAACTGACATTAAAATCAATATGCATCACTTAAACCGTTGCCAAGTTCACATGAATGATGATGGGTTCAGCAGACAAGAACATCTGACCTCTATGTGATATTAAATTGGAGCACAATTGTAGATTGAACTGGTAATTAAAATCACACCAGATTAAAATCGAAGCAGAATTCAGATGGACAGCGTGTGCTTGTTACGTGACGCGCAGATAAACGGACATCAATGGCACTATTGAACACTTAAATAAGTGCTAGTCCAATAAAACAAGCTTTTAACATTCACCATGGCTGCTAATTTCTGTTTGAATTATGGAAATGAAACCAGATTTATTCAGATATACATAATATTTAATATATAACACAATATTTAAACTATTTGATTGGTTTTCCTAAGCGTGTCAGAATTAAATGTCCAGTAAACCCAATTTAATTCAATTGTTCTGTCCATATTGCAATATATATAATGCAGATCATTAAATATTTTCTGAACATTAACGACTTAAAACACACACACACACACACACACACACACACACACACACACACACACACACACACACACACACACACACACACACACACACACATATATAAAACTGACTGGCTTTACCTGACATGCTTGCGTCTCCTCAAATTAAACCTGAGCCGACGAAACACGTGTTTAATTTTCACTATATGAACCAACTTCATCCTGAAACTATTCCTCTGCCGGTTTAGAAAGAATAATGTGTTTTCCTGACGCCGCCGTCGCTCTCGGTCTGTCTGACACACTCACAACGGCAGACCAATCAAACCAAACCCTCTCAGAGTAATCAATGCACAACACAACCAATGAATTCACAAGCTTTCTGATCCTTCTGAAAGTCAACAACACAAACACAACATCACTACACTCATGTATTGAGATATTTAGGATTATATGGATTTAACAGCAGTGTGTCTCTTCTTAAATCTGCCCAATAAGCATCTGTTTTTAAATACTTTTAGTGAAATTTTGAGTAAAATGTTCCATGCCATGCTAGCATGATGTAATGCTTTTTAACATATGACCAATAAAACCCTTAATAAAGGTGATAACCATAATAATAAACAAAACAAACTGCTGCTAAGAACGCAAATCCATTATAAAAACATAAAATATGACCATGTCCCAGAAAAAAAAAATCTGATAAATGACATTAATATCATGGGCTGCTATGTATATATATATTCATAAGTTTGTAAACATAAATGTGTGTGTGTGTGTGTGTGTGTGTGTGTGTACGTGTACATATTTAATACACACACACACACACACACACACACACACACACATAATTATACTGTATGGTGGGACTATCCAATGTTGGACTGACCAATGGCCGATCAGGAAACATGTTTCAAAACAAACATTACTGTTGGAAATTGCTATTCTAATTAGTGGCACGGAAATTATAAAAATACACTAATCTTTTAATAAAGAGTATAAAATTAAACCTCATTTTCATGTCTGTCAGCAGCACACTGAGCATCAGTTCCATATATTATGATTTATTTTAATAGAAAATCCCCTGACTGTACATTTTGAGCTGCAAAAAATGGCAAAGATGTTTATGCTGTGTGTGTGTGTATATACTGTGTACAGTGTGTTTCAAGATGTATTTATATTCAAATACATGAATATGAGTAGCTAGGTATATGTTTGTGTATGATATAAATGTGTATAGTGTTTGTGGACATACATACAGACTCTGTTCTCTTCATTATGTGTTCATTGTGCATATGAACGTAACGTTACAGTAAATTATGTCAGTGTGTATGTTTGTGTAGACATATCGTGTGTATGTTGACCTCTGGCCCGTTCATCAGTGTGTTTATCATCGTTATTATACGACAGCGCGTCACTATCAGTGTCCGGTTGAGTGACAGATTGAATGTCGGTGTGTGTTTTACTCACCGGAGCAGGACTTTATCGTCTCATGTTCGTTATGTCGTTTATTTTATGAAAATATCGCAGCGACAAGCGTTGATTCCGCAGCGGCTCGCTGATCAGCTGACAGGAGCACGCTCGTGCGTGATTGCGTCACACAGTGACGTCACCGCCACGGCCTCCTGTTTGCTACAGGAAGACTTTTATTTTTATTTACACTTTTTGTTTTATTGCTTAAAGAATCAAGAATAATACAAAATACCAAACACACCTAAAAAAAAAAAAAATTCAAAGAAGTCCAAAAATAGCAGCAAACAGTATAGATAAACACCATAACCTAAAGAAACGTAAAGAACAAAAAGGGAATTAAATAATAAATTATTTACTATAAATAATTAAAAAATTAATTATTATTTAAATAATTTATATTTATTATTTAAATAATTTAAATAATACATTTATATAATAATATAAATTAGGTATTATTTACGTTTATTACGTATTATAGTACACAAAATTCTGCAAAAATATTCACGAAATAGCTACGAATATTGTGATTTAAACATATTCAGATGTTTACAGTATTATAATACACTGTTAAATATGTGTAAAATGTGTAGACTAGAGACACACAATCATTTAATCGTTTCAGTTTTAAAAATTAAAACTGAAACGATTATATGATTGTGTGTGTCTCTCTAGTCTACATTTGAATATGTTTAAATCAGTAATAGCTATTTCGTGAATATTTTTGTATAATTTTAAGGAAATACATTCAGTTTCATACAGAGAACACTGTTGTATGAATAATTTGTAAATAAAGAGATAACATGTTTACATTAATCATTTAAAAATATTTAGTAGGCCTGCAATGCAAACATCAAAAAGTTGAAACAAAGACAACAGTATGGTATTCGTGTAGGTTTTTAGATTTACCGAGAGTAATGTTGACTGTTGGGTCAAAAGATCCTGCAGGAGGCGCAAGTACATCATTAAACCCCTGACATGGTGAAATTTCAACGTTTTTTTCTAAATTAATTGAGTGTGCAAAGGTTTTTGAACATCACATTGTAATATTAATAACATATAGCCTAGAAGTAGAACCCCCCTCCCCATTTGCGAACAAATTCGCGCCAATTCGCGTTCAAATCTGTTAACTGTCATTCTGACTGACATGACTGTCAACCGACAACCGCACCAGAGTTCACCTCAGAGAACCAAACTATTGTGCCTAAATATACGGCACGACTTTTGCATATTTTCTTTAAAACTTTTTGTTCATGCCATAAGCGCGAGAGGGACATCTTTATACGTTTTGTTATTTTGTGTTCAGAAAAAAAGAACGAAGGTCATCCACGGCTTTAGACAATTAGCAACAGGGTGAGTAAAACAATTATGTCTCTTTGATAAATAGTAATTATGACATACTATTACGGCGTAATTATATAAAACAAAAAGTCGAAATTATTACTTAAAAGGTCATTATTATATATTAATTATATATAATAATTTCTAGTTTCTATCAAATTATTTGATATCATAATTGACTTAGTATGTCATAATTTCTACTTTTCGTTTCATAATTTGGACATAAAAAGTCAAAATTGACATATGCCATAGTTATGAATAATACGCCATCATTTTTGTCACAATTTTGACTTTTTGTTGTGATAATTATGACTTAGTATGTCATAATTAAGATTTACCAATGCACAGTTTTGGAAATGGGCTTTCATAGAACCCAGAACATTACTTTAAGAACTGACCCATGAAGAAACACTCAATACAGTACTTCATTAACATTTTTAATGTCCTTTCACAGAATCACATGTAGTTCTTTATAGAAGACTAAATAGAAATGTAGGATATTTCCTACATTGATGACTTGTCACAAACGTGAGGAAACTGTGATGTTTATTTGATGCAAGTTTGAACAATTCACGGAGACACTGTTTTCATGCCACTTGTTGTTTTTACTGACCTTTATAGGCTATATGTCGAACGTCGCATTACGAAACCGGAAAACAGAAGGCATCGCTTCCGCTTGTCATAGAAAGTGTTAACAGCCGTATGAACTGACGCCGATATCTATGGAATTTTAAGGTAATCAGCTAACCTACCTATCTCATTTTGTTATTGGCGTTTTATTCTATTTAAATATATTAACGTTAGTGTGAAGATTTTTTTTTTTTTTTACTTTTAAATATCGATCTTCACATGCGAGGGACATTGGTTATGATCATCTTTGCTCGCTCCTTTTAAGTTATCTTGAGTAAAACAGTAAAAAAATGCATGAAGCACATACAAAAGACCTGAACCGGAAGCGATGCCTTCTGTTTTCCGGTTTCGTAATGCGACGTTCGACATATAGCCTATTATTCCTCTTTTACAGATTTCAACCCAACACATCTTTAGACTGAGAGCGCCATCCTCAGGTAAGGAATAATAATACAATTACCATACATCACAGAAACATAAGGAAATTAATCAGTATGTTCAAGATCTTTTAATATTGGATATTTCTGATGTTCTCATTGTCGTCAATTAAATATGAAGTAAAAAAAATAATAATAATTACGATAAAACTGCTCAATTCATTCTGCCCAGTTAGGCACTAGGCTACTTGAAGATATGGTTTACTGATGATGTATTTAAAAATTCCACCAAATTATTTTTTCTGAAACAACTATTCAGTTCAATCACAGCAGAACATGCGCACGTCATTGAGGGCCGTGTCGTCTCCGACTCCCTGCGGTTGCTCCACCATCGTCTCGATGCCACAGATTCCTTTCCCTCCGCACGTCTCAGTCCAGTCGCCCCAAATGCCCCACGACATCCCAGATCCTTGCAGTAGTTCTGCATTTCCACTGCAGTTGAACCTGGTGAAAATTCAGCAAGACTACAGTCAGTGTCAGTCCTGTTTGAAGAGCCACTTTTCTGTTTATACGTTTGTTTTGTTTTGAGAGTGACAACCAGAACTGTCCTTTGAGACGACTGTCCAGTCCACTATTGTAATCAATAATTGTATCCCTTAAAACTCATCTTTGATCACCAAAATGACATATTTAAACTTTAACTTTAAACTTAAAACTTTTCTCCATGCCTTAAAAAAGCTTGAATGTAACTCTCTCTAACTGTCTCATTTAGTATACGCGGTTCTATGAATATGCAAATGAGCCCCGCCTCCACTCACTCACTCAGCTCAGAGATCCACTGGTTGACGATCACACGTTGATCTGATTGGTTACAAGGTAGTTTGTGACGTCAGAAACACCAGCGATTTCAAGCCGTGTTTTTTAGACTGTCTTTGGTTTACTGCAGTTTTAAGCAGAAAATACTCAGCAATGCTGTCCACTTATGAACTTACACATGGTTTGTCTCAAAGCGTATTAAAAACACTACATAGACACATAAACAACATTAAAAGCTGGATTTTCACCACAGGGGGACTTTAATAATAAAGGTTCTTTATTGGCATCCATGGTTCCATCAAGAACCTTTAATATCAATGGAAACTTTCCATTGCAAAGAAGGTTATTTATAGTGGAGGAAAAAAATGGTTATTTTAAGAACTGTTGACAGAAAAGTTATTTGTAAAACCCAAAATGTTTCTTCTACTGCATTGCTATGAAGAAAAAAAAGTCTTTTTTAGAGTGTATTTTGTTGTTAAATAGCTCTTGGTCACTTGATATCTGTGTCCAAAGAGCCTCATGCAGTGACATGTTTATGCAGCTTGTTATGGAATGCTGTTATGATTCCAAAATAAGTTTTAAATAAAATAAAATCATTACCTGATATTGTTTGCGGCCGTGTCGTCCCAGGTCCCTTGGTAGGGTTCCACTCTCAGCTGAAAAGATGTCAGGAATCCTTTCGAGCACCATTTTATATCGGACCATTTACCCCAGCTGAGGACAGAACGTGATAAGGAACATTAATGATTTAACCAGTTATCTGTGAGTTTAAAATGGTCCTACTACACTTTTTTCCATGTTCAACTGTGTGTAATGTTGCTGCTTGAGAATAAAAAAAGTTCCTCCTGAATCAAAACCACAAGCTTATGCTGCCACGCCATTAATACCGTAATTACGAGATGGCAACCCGCGAAATTCTACCTGGAGCTGTTGACGTCTTCAGACTCGGATTTATGCGTTTCTATGTCAACAATGCCTAAATGTTATTAGGGGTGTGAATTGACCCTTTGCAGGGTGATCTGACCAATCATACTTCGCCATCCGCCATTTTGTCCGACAAAGCAGTCAGGCGAGTTAGTAGATTAACATGGAAGGATTTGAACTTGAGAAGCGGAGTGTACTGACGCCTTTCCGCGGTTAAAGCAAACACACACTCCCACTCGATTAGCACGCACTCGACTCGCGGACACACACACACACTCCCACTCGACTCGCACGCACTCGACTCACGCACACACACACTCCCACTCGACTCGCACGCACTTGACTCGCGCACACTCGCACACACACACACTCCCACTCGACTCGCACACACACACTCGTACTCGACTTGTGCACACACACTCGTACTCGACTCGTGCACACACACACTCGCACGTACATGCACGCATACAGCCTCGCATGCACATGCACACACTCAAGCTCTCACACTGTAAATTTTAAAATAGTGGGTAAATTTTTGTATAACTCGCTTTTGTGTTTCGCCTCCCTACGCCATTTTATGCTTGTGCGAGAAGCGCGTACGCTATGTGACGAGTGATGCAGAGAAACGTCAATAGGCTATAATCGATTATGGTCTATTATTGAACCGATGCAGAATCGTCCGCATCGCGATGCAACGATTAAGTTCAACACCCTTAAATGTAATGTGCTTTGAACATGAGGTAATCTCTCGTCTCCTGACAGTTGCTAACTTGCTATTGCTAGCCTCTTTGAAATTTCCTACCCTACCTTTAAGGTGGAGGCTTAATGATGGTGATATTAAAGTAATGTTACCGTATTGTAGTTCGTATTTAGATGTTTACTTCTGACGACTGTATTCAAAGTTAATAAAAGTTGTGTTCAATTGAAGATTTCATGATGAACAAAAACTAAGAAGTGACGGATTCGAAGCGATCTACATTGGCAGCAACATGGCAATATTCTCTATATAGGCAGCTTTTGCTACAGCTTCTCTGTATTACGTCCAGTTCAAACGCGTTACCTTCCTACGTCGGATTGAACTGTGGCGTAGTCCTCGTACGGGCCTGATGAGCTTTTGGACGGGTCGATGCAGTGAAGGCGAATCCCATTGAGCGCTGTGTTATCACCAACCAGCAGAGATTCCCACATACCTGCCACCTTCAGGAAAACATCAGTTTAGAGCAGTGTTATAATATATAATGCTTTCACACTTTTACATTTCATTTCAATGTTCGTTGGTTGAAGGGTGAGTAGAATAATGTCATCTCATTACACACAGTTTTAATAAATGCTTTTTGCATTTAATCTTTCGATGAAGTTACTCCCATAATCAGAAAAAGGTGGTTATCATGGCCACGAATTAACAATTAGTTCCCACGACTTACTAATATGTCAGTGTTTACTAATTTATTCCCTAGGTTTAAGTAAATCGTGTGTACGATATTTACTAAAATGAGGGAACAAAAGAAAAAATTATGGGAACTAATTATTTATTAGTTGCCTTGATATACAGTATATATGTTTTCTCGCCTGTCATGTGCGGGTACATTTTTACAAACGTTTTTTTTTTTTTTGTCATCAACTGAATTATATCTGACCTCATTTTGGTGTCGTGACAAACCTAATTATTAGATAATGTGTATCAGTGGCATTTTGATCGTATCGCCTACTTAATTTAGATGCATTTCAGGGAACTACACTGCGACCAAAATGGTCGCATATGCGACCTTTTGAAATGCCATTGCGACCCTAATTTTTAATAGGTCGCAAATGTATCACTGATTATTTTTGTACCTACCTTATGTTTTAGGCAATATGCTATGATTTACTATGAGCATTTATTAAAACAGAAATTTGTATTTTAAGAATACGTTTTATAACGTGCTCTGAGCATTCAACACAAAGTTGGCTTCAGCCCCGCGACTTATAAAGTAGTCGGGTTGATGTGCGCGTTTATATGTCACACGTTTCCCGCTGTTCGCGCATAACTATTCTCCTCTATTGGTTCTTTATTTGTTTTAAACAGCAGACGTAATATTAATCCGTCTCTGGTCATGATTTGGAGACAATGAGCATTAAACCGGTTTGCCGTGCTGCTTATATTTATCACGCAGTAAAAATGCCCCTCCCCGCGGCCAAAACCAGTCGTCTGTGGATGAGAATCCAAAACAATTAGTGGGACGTTGTCCTGCTTCACTTCACAGGCGCTGAGTGAAATGAGAATTTTAGAATGACGGGACACTCATTTATATGACACTTTATTCAACAGGAAGAACAGCTCGTTCCGCGCGTCATACGTCATTGTACATGCGCAGTCCTTTCAGTTTCGGTTTTCAATCCGATCAAGTGTTGACATGTTCTCTCGATCGCATTACAAAAGGAATAAACAAACCCTTTCAATCCGATCGAAATTGCATTCGGATCGAGCTCAACCCGATCGATTAAGGTGTTTACATGAAGATTTTTTTAGTCCGATTGAGCCGTCAATCCGATTTTAAGTGTCCACGTAAACGCAGCTTCATGTAAATTGAAGCTTCACAATGACAGTATGAAGCAGGCGAAATGTATAGACAGGTACATATCCCGTGACGCAGCAGCACTCCCAACTGCATTTCGGCGTCAAGCAAACCGAAACTTGTGAGGAGCGCGGCGCGCGACAATAATACGAAGTGAGCGTAGTTGCCTTGCGCTTAAAGCGTAGTTGTCTTGTTCTGGAGGCGGTCATATGCAAACGCTGGTACGTCACTTCGTACCGTGACGTCACTTCTTACCATGGATCCAGAACGAGCTGTATTTAGAGCTTGATTAAATAAATGATTCGTTTATAATGGGGAGGACGTCTTAAGCTATGAAACTTGCAGGACGTTTTAATGACACAAAGACCTCTTATATACCAAAAGATCAAGGCAAATTTGGTTTCTCATGTCATGACCCCTTTAATACCGAATAGTCAATAGCTGCTGAAAATCTATTATTATATTATTTTATTGATTATATTTATTTTAAGAGTTCAGGAGTCTGCCCATCTGTGCCAACCATAGCATGTTGAAATCCAAAAAAAATTAATTTTGCACATTATTGTGTACTGTATTTTCTATTGCAGTAAATCTATCCCAACCAATGTTAAAGAAAAAAAGGCGGCATGTGGTTTAAAAGATGGCAAGTAAAATAAAAAGCACATCTGTATGTAATACAGTTTCATTATTGTTCATTATTATCCAGAGCGGCTTACTATAAATAATTTGTGCGACCAAATCATGTTTTGCGCCAGTAACTGAAAAAGTTAGTAGCGCAAGTGCCACCAGTGGAAAAGGTTAGTGTAGTTCCCTGCATTTACTCAAAGCCGTAATATCTTCAGTCATTTTGCTTCTCAAGTAAATGTATCTTGACGAAGACAAAAATACTGAGGAAGAATTTTTTTTTTTGCAGTGTAATATCTTAAGTCAAGAAAGGCAACTTTGGCATTAGGGTTGGGTATCGTTTGAATTTTAACGATTCCGATTCTTATTGATTCCTAATTTCGATTCCAATAAGTAAAAAAATAAAAATAATTTGATATCATTCACATTTAATCATATTGCAATTTTTTTTATATATATAGCTGAATATCGTGAACAAAAATCAACAGGCTAAAGAACATTTACACAAGTAACGTTTGCCTGTGGTTTAAAAATACCATAGAAAAACAACTAGCCTAACTGATTTTCAAGCTTTTTTTTTTTCAAATTTCATTATTAAAGAAAAAACACTCAGTAATTAAAAAAGAACAAATAAAAAAATTAGCAATCACAACGAATAGATACAACTGAACAAAGATTAAATTGAAAAAAAAACAGTGTTTTAAGATTTTCATGTATTCAGGTACAGAAACTGTAATCAAATGTAAAATAACACTGCACTTGATAAATAAAATATACATTACAAATATAGTTACAAAAGTTACTCAGTCAAGAACGGGTGAATTTTCTCTTTGTCTTTTGTTGTTTGATTAGTGTTATTTTAGAGATGGCAGTAGGAATATTAGGCTGCTGTCACTTTAAGAGTTGCACGGATCCAATACACTGTTACACCTGTGCAGCACTGAAAACAGCACGCTTTTTCTAAAGGCAACAGCTACACTTTTAACATTAGCATTAACCAGTAGTCTGCATGACCTAGATTGCATCAGCCCAAAACAAACAAATGCATTTTGATAACATCACAATAATCACTTATAATTGCACTAATCAGGAATTGAGAAAAGTCAATAGAGTCCGTTTTGATTTCTTGTGGAGTTAACAGCACAAAAGTGAATTTAACCACTAAACCTCAGATAGTGGTGATTACTGAGTTACTGACCTTAAGACTAAACCCTGTGACGTACATTCCAGTCGGACATATTTCCTTCTGCCCCCACGAGCCCCATCTCATCCCGTTATGGACCCTCAGCACTGAACTAACGGGTCTGCTAACGGAGCGCTCGAAGCGACTTTCTGCGCTCGCGTACAGCCAGAAAACAGCCAGCAGAGAAACCAGCGTCAGGGGAGGAATTCTGGACATGTTTGAGGGCTGTCCTGATGTCTTCTGCTGGAGCCCTGTGTGTGTGTGTGTGTGTGTGTGTGTGTGTGTGTGTGTGTGTGTGTGTGTGTGTGTGTGTGTGTGTGTGTGTGTGTGTGTGTGTGTGTGTGTGTGTGTGTGTGTGTGTGTGTGTGTGTGTGTGTTGGTTCCTCTGTGAAGCTCATTGGTGGACGTTGACCCTCCACAAACAGCGTGATCCAAGTCCAACCTGCACAACAAATAGACACACATCTAAACATTATCAATGTAAATAGTCAGAACACACTACAAAGAAATTATATTCTCACTCAGTATTTCTGTCGTTTTCCGATACAAATATCTAAACTTTCTTTAATCAAGAGAAATACATTTACTGGAGAAGCAAAATGACTGAAGATACCAACTCTTTTTTTCCCCCGAAAAATGCATCTGTTAGTGGGGTCAGAGAAATAAACGTAATTAAAGGGCAAACAAGATTATATTTCTGACCCCACTGGCAGATATACCGTATGTTGCTGTTTTAACCATAAACTCATTTATTTTTACACTTCCTCATTTTGCTTATTCTCCAGTAAATGTATCTTGATTTAAGAGTGATTAAATATTTGTAATGGAAAACAAGACAAAATAGGCTACTATAAGTGTTTTGCAGTGTATAAAATGATCAAGACATCAGATTTGATCAATATTATGAGACTCTGGCTACATACTGTGACTGTGCAAAACTAAAACAAATCAGATATTACAGTCAATAACCTGCGTGTAAACACACAATAAGACAAACACCAAGAGGCTCTCTCTCTCTCTCTCTCTCTCTCTCTCTCTCTCTCTCTCTCACACACACACACACAAATAGCATTGCTTAACCCTTATTTTTATTTTAATATTTAATGAGTTCACAGAATTAATTTAAATATAAATTATAAAGACTATTCTTATGTTTGATGCCTGACTTGTTCTGGAGAAGTTAAAGCTATATTGAAAACGAGCATATATTCACAAAGCATTTATTCATTCTTTGATTAAGCAGTCATGACATGGAGAAATGATATGAAGAACAAATGAACGACAAGTAAAGAAATATTCCAATGTTAATGATTTTAGTCAGGCATTATTTTTAGATTAAAATCCTTAAAAAAAGAAAAAAGAACTAATATATATATACAATAGTGTAGGACGATGATTATTTCTAGATATGGTACTACATGCTCAACCAAGAATGCAACTTAACCAAATATAAAAGTTTTAAAATGAGGTTTGAATTTGTGTTGCATCAAATAATTTTAAGAATTTGCATTGTGCCATTTTTGATAAATAAACACATATGTTGGGATATAATTATGCCTTTAGAAAGGCAAAGAGTTTAGGGTAACAGGGTTGACAATATTACACTTTAATTCAATGTAGTGTTCTTGTAGAGCAGTGGTGACCCACCTTTTCTAGCCCAAGATCCCTGACCTCGGCCTTTATGAAAGGCAATATCTACCTATAGATTTTTCATGGCCGATTACGATTTTTTTTTTTTACAAGTAAATTGGCCAATTCCTATACCATCTGCCATTTTATTTATTTATTATTATTATTCCCCTCAACAATTATTTGTAGGCCTACTCTCACAAATTATTCCAAATAAATTTTGAGGTCTCACAGATTCAGTTTTTGAGAGCGTATGCGACCAAAATGGTCACAATTTCGAGCCTTGATAATGTGTTTTTTTGCTAATTTTTCTGTTATTTTTGGGAGCTACCGGGAGTGATAAAGACAATGATCGACGGGTTGGCGACCACTCTAGCAGAGTATGTTCATTCCCAGGGAATGCATGAACAGATAAGACAATTACTTTGAATGCATTATAAGTCACTTTAGATGTAAACATCTGCCACACGCACTAATGTAGTGAACGATCTGATGTAAAGTGTTGTGCAAAACAATGTGAAACTACAAGGTTCTGTTTATAAAGTCTTTATTGCTGATATTTGGTGCCCGTTTTGACTGACAGCAGAAGTCCAGGAGTCTTCAGAAGAATCCACTAACCTACAAGAAAGCATACAATAATTTCAACTCCAATGATAGGCGGGATGTAAATGTCCAGATCATCTGGTTATTCCTTACAAAACTGTTGTATGACATGGTTCTTGTTAGTTTATCGTAGTATGATGATCAATAATTACAATATATTTGATCTTCTTGCTGTTCTTGTTGTCACCCTCCTACACCTGAAAGAATAATCAGATTTAGTTGATCTGCAGTGTGTGTCAGTCTGAGTTTTTGATTGCGATCACATCACCTTAATCACAGCAGAACATGAGCACGTCATTGAGAGCGGTGTCGTCTCCTTCGAATCCCTGTGGTTCTTCTATCCGTGTCTTGAGTCCGCAGATTCCTCCTCCCGTACAGGTTGGGCTCCAGTTTCCCCACTCGCCCCAGTCTGTGCCGTCACCTCGAGGCAAAGAACCTCCACTGCAGTTGAATCTGGAATAAATGTGACAGTATTCTGTTAAAGACCCCAAATGCTTTTTCGGATATGACCTTTCATGCAATGTGTAATAGAGCTGTTTGTGAATGTAAAAGGTCTGCAAAGTGCAGATAAATTGAGTTTTTGTCTCGCAATAGAAAGAAGCAATTCTGAACTGCCTGAAACGAGTCGTCAGTAATTCCAGTCGCTCTTCCTGCTGAACATACATTTGTAACTAATTTGCATAATGCCAGCCTCTGGTTTTGATTGGCTGAACAGCATCTCTTAGCTCCGCCCTCAAACACTGTGGTGTATCTGAGACTGGAAGAGTTTGGTTCGTGTTGTTCATGTCGAGAAGACGCTGTTTTCTGCTGACGAAGCAAATCCACTTTGATGAGATTGATACGGTAAAACCCACGCCATCGTTACTGTTCGTATCACCGTGATCAAGAGCTGAGAGTCAGATATGATAATGAGCTTTTGGTTTTCTAACTAATCACAGCAGACTTGGCCGCCTGACCAATCAGAGTAGAGCGGCTCTCTGAGAGGCGGGGTTTAGAGAGACTGAATCTACGGACGAAGCGTTTCAGACACTGTGAGAAAACAGCTGATCCTGCAGTGGATATTATGAGGAAATTAAAGTGTGTTTTGACCAACCTATTTTCAATGGAAAGAAGCTAAAGCCTACTCAAAAAGTTGCTAAATGTTGCGCCAACTGTCCGCAGTTTACATTTTTTCTTTCCTAATCCGTGCTCACATATTGTAATTTTAATATAATATATAGATTGTCCAATAAAGCTATTCTCATTTACATATCTTCTGTCAGCGGGAACGAGTGTGATATAGTTACTTGACTACATGTAAACTAGCAATCCAAAAAGTCACTAAAATTTGTCGCTAAAAATAAGTCGCTATATGGGTATGAAAAGTCGCTAATCCTGTGACAAACTCGATAAATTGGCAACACATGTTTTTGACCTTGGATGCACTTAAACCGAGACTCTAGAACAAAAAACATTTACCTTTAAAATAGCATAATACTGGGGCACTTTAAACGTGACGTTTGACCATTTTTTGAAGGGATTTTTCTTTTTCCCGCAGAGAAGAAATGTATGAACTAGCGGAAGTATTGATTTACTGTTTATAGAACTTGTGTAAAAGAGATATAACACTTAATAGTCGTGTTGTTGCTTTGAATATCATTCATATGCTTGATGAGGGAAAACTTGAGACCCTGAATGGCAAATTCAGAATGATTGTTCTGTTACACACTCGCCTGATGTTGTTTGCGGCCGTATCATCTTCAATTCCTTGGTTAGATTGGACTCTCAGCTGGAAAGCTGTCAAGAATCCCGAAGGACACCATTTGATATCTGTCCACTTACCCCACCTGAAGAAAACACACAATTTATGGCTTTTTTGAAGGTTTATTGAAGACGATGAAGATTAAATCAGTAATCATTTTCAAGAAAATTATGAATTCTTCATAAATCCAGAGTAAACATGATTTTACTAGTTTTACTTGATTGCATAGAGTCCGAGCCCATTACCTTCCTACGTCAGACTGAACGGAGATTTCCTTATTTAAGTCTGATAAGTCTTTGGTCCGACTGACACAGTAAAGACGAATCCCGTTGAGTGCTGTGTTATCCCAAAAAACAGGTTCTTCCACCTAAAAAAACAAAAACATTACGACAATCCTCTATTTGATCATTTTCATGGCAGGTGGAGATTAACTAACACACACAAAACCTGCAGACCAATCACAGTATTTGTTTATAAAACAAATGATAGGGAATCCAAAACCCTCTCAATATATTTAAATAAGGAGCTATTGGCAATTTTAAAGGCCTTCACTCTATTTTAATCTGAAATATTGCATTTATTGGAAAAAAATGAGGATAAAATACATTAACTTTAGTGGGAAACTCATAAAAAATGGATAAATATTGCATAGTATCATAAAATCCCCTACAAATTCTAAATAATAAACAAAAAAATATTATTGAACAAAAATAAATTACATTGATTTTCCTGAAAAAAAGAAGAAGTTACATTTCAAAGCTTTGGTCATGTTTAACAGCGATTGAGCCAGGTTTGACCCCAAAATGAAGAGGCTCAAAGGGTTAAAGTCTACATTAAACTTCTGACATGTGAAGGAAAAAAGTCGACAGGACTTGCTTTTACACTTCAGGAATTGATTGAATCATGAAAAATCTTGATTAAGTTGATATTTTCTAACCCAGATACTTTTTCTTGTTTAACGATCAAACTCACTTCAAGTCATTTTGCTTCTTCTCCAGTAAATGTATCTTGATTTAAGAATGTTTTGATATTTGTACTGGAAAACAAGACAAAAATACTGAGTTAAAATTTGAACCCACTTTCATGAGTCAATGGTCAACTTACCATCAGACTAAACCCTGTGGCGTATGTTCCAGTTGGACAAAATTCCCTTTGACCCCACGACCCCCACTTCAATCCATTCGACACAGTCAGCAACGATACGAAAGTTCTTTCGATGCTCCGCTCAGGAGGATTTCCAGCGGCCTGAACGCTCACATGCAGCCCAATAATGGCTAGCAGTGAAAACACAATGGAAATGAAGGGATGCATTGCATTGCATTACCAAATAATGATTAAATTAATTCTGTTTTGGTTTCCAAACCAAAAACTTTCCAAGCCTTCTTTGGTTGGTCACTAGAACATGCCTGCTTCTTTTTTGAGCCAATCAGAACATAACATTTATATGTATCTAAATTCAGCCAATCAGCAGCCAGGAACACTGAGTCCACGTCAATGCCTGTAAATAAACACACAAAAATACAAACATCTGTTTGTTTAACTGAGTGTCCTTGGAAAGTGTTTTACTCAGTAAAATGCCTATCAAATGCTGGGTTGAGTTTGTAATTTTATTTCCTGTTGTAAATATCAAGACTTGCAAAGCAGCAGGAAAAGATCAGCTAAAAATGATAATTCTGTCGTCATTTACTCCAAACCTGTATGACTTTCTTTATTTCAAGAAGAATTATAGTGTCATAAATTTATTTTCACACAACTTGACTTCTGAAGTCTTATGATAATTTGCATGAAGAAATGAAAACATAAAAATCAGTGTTTATCCATATTGTTCCAGTCGGTGAAACTAAATGATTGTGCAAGTCATGTAAACACACTTTAGACAAACACTGATCAGGTCGAATTGCCAGTAAAAGCATGTGCCCTTTTAAAGATTTTAGATACTGTGAAGCAGACATCACACATTTAAGCAAATAATGATCCATGAAGCGTCTGTGTGTGTTGGAAAATAACAGTCTTTGATTTCTGATTAATAACTGCTTCTTGACTCCGGCACCTTTTGTGAGAATCACTGCAGGAGTGTGTTTACAATCTTCTCAAATATTAAAATAAGGTTTGAATTTGTTTTGCATCAAATCATTTTCTGAATATGCATTGTGCCATTTTAGCTATAAACACACACACACACACACACACATATATATTGGGATACAATTATATCTTTGGAAAGAAAAAAAGTTAGGGCAACAGGATTGACAATATTACACTTTAATGTAGTGTTCCTGTAGTAAAGTATGTTGGTTATTCCCCGGGAATGCATGAACGGATAAGACAATTACTTTGAATGCAAAATAAGTCACTTTAGACCATCTGCCACATGCACTAATGTAATGAACGATCTGATGTAAAGTGTTGTGCAAAACTGTGAAACTACAAGCCTCTGTTTAGAAAGTCTTTATTGCTGATATTTGGCGCCCGTTTCAGCAGAAGTTCAGGAGTCTTCAGAGAAATCACTAACCTACAAGAATGAATAAGATAATTTCAACTCCAATAATAGGTCGGATGCAAATGTCATGATCATCCGGTTACTTTATTTTGTGATAATGACCGGCTGACTTTACAGATTTACATTACAAAACTGTTGTATGACATGGTTTATGTTAGTTCATCATAATATGATGATCAAGAATTACAATACATTTGATCTTCTTGCTGTTCTTGTTGTTGTCATCCTCGAACACCTGAAAGAAATCAGATTTAGTTGATCTGCAGTCAGTATTAGTAAGATCTGAGTGTTTGATTGTGATCGCATCACCTTAATCACAGCAGAACATGCGCACGTCATTGAGAGCGGTGTCGTCTCCACTTCCCTGTGACGGTTCTATCAGGGTCTTGATGCCGCAGATTCCTTTTCCCATACAGGTTGGGCTCCAGTTGCCCCAGTTGCCCCAGTTTGTGCTGTCACCCTCCAGCACAAAACCTCCAGTGCAGGTGAACCTGGAAAAAGGTTCAATATAATGGTAAAATACATAATTGTGCTGTCGGATTGAATGTCAGTCACATGATCACCTGCAGCAATCACAATCACGAACAGCAGCACGACTGCGAGTGTGATAATAACTAAACTATTGATGGGGGAAAACTGAGTCTTTAAATAGCCAAATAAACCATGGGTTAGAGATTGTAAGAGGTTTACACTGGGTAAGAGATGTTATAACTTATAGCACCACACACTCACTTGATGTTGTTTGCGGCCGTATCATCTCCATCTCCTTGGGAAGATTCAACTCTCAGCTGGAAAGATGTCAAGTATCCAGAAGAACACCATTTGATATCGGTCCACTCGCCCCAGCTGAAGAAAACACACAAAGAGGTTTCCTAATCAAATCAATTATTATTTTCAAGAAAATCCTGGAATGACTTATATATCTTAAACACTTAATGCAAGAATTGTTAATCCATTACTTTCCAACGTTGGACTCAATTGAGTTGTAGTCATGTGAGCCTGATGAATCTTTGGACCGATCGACACAGTGGAGACGAATCCCATTGAGCGCTGTATCATCACCACGACCAACTGATCCTTCCACCTTAAAACATCAACATTGAGACAATCTTCCACTGAAAAAGAGTAAACTAACCCAACCCATATAACATTTATCTTCATGCTCTTCGGTATTAAACAGACACTTTAAAAATCTTAAGCAGCTCCAGTTCCCTGGAGAAACCTGACATTAAATGACAAACAGTAACTCCAAAGTTTTGAATCTTTAAAGCACTCATCCACCCCATATTAGCAAAATAAAGTCAATGCACAACTTACCCTCAGACTAAACCCTGCGGCGTACCTTCCTTTTGGACACATGCTCTTATATCCCCATGATCCCCACTTCATCCCGTTCGACACCGTCAGCTCAGATCTGTAAGGTCGGTCGACGCTCCGCTCAGAACGTCTTTCTGCAGGCCGACCACTCACATGCCCAATAATGGCTAGCAGTGAAAACATCATGGAAAAGAAGTGATGCATTGCTACAGCACTGGCCTGATTGATCAAAAGTAAATACTGATTGTTAGATTTTCAGGTAGACTATCAGCAGCCTGTCGGAGACTCAGAAGCGAAGACCAGGAGACTCGGTTGTATCTTCAGCAGGACTCTTCACTGAGAACACAAGCTGTCGGTAGCTGCAGTTATAAGGGGAATTTTACATGGTATCTTATAGGCATTCAATGGGCAGTCCTTAAAAGTATTGACCTTACACACAGCCTTAGAGATGACCACTAAATCGAATCATCTAAAGACAATAGAGACTATTACCCCCGACTGAAGATAGAGTAGAGTAAGAGTAAGAGCAGAGTAAGGCCGGTGACACACTTACGACTAGAAACATTCTCTGACTGTGAATGCAGCAGATTTTAAACACCGCTGTGAACCGACTGAACGCGCTGAAAACGCGTGCATGATTAGTCATGACTCATACGTATCAAATTACATTCATAACCGGCCTTAGAGAGAAGCTTGTGCGTCAATATTATTATTTATTTATTAATTCAATTCGTTTTAATTAATTCGTTCATTCTTTTTTTCTATTAGTGACAATAGACTAGAAGACTAATAAATGAAAGACAAAGCCCTTTTAACAAGTATAGGCCTATCAATTTTATTTATTTGTTATATTATCTTCAATAATTACGAAAACCCGTGCAACAGGACTATCAATTTATTTAAATATTCAGTTTAATTTTTTATTGATTATATAGGACATTGAAAATTGCAGATCAAGCGCATGGGCTGCAGTTTCTCTTGTTATGAATTGTATCCTATTGTCCGTTATTACAGTTGACTACGCGAAGTGATATGGAACTGTAATGAGGTCAAGACCTGCCGGAACTACTTTAGCCGTGCGGTTCCCTGAATATAATTGCACACCTCAGAACGTTCGTCAACCAATCAGATTCAAGCATTCAACGGCCCTGTAGTATAAGATTATGTAATCACTCACAGAAGATCAAAGACTGACCAAACCCCTTCAATGGAAACTATATTGAGTCTAATCAGTAAATTGATTGCATCATGTTCACCTGGAGTGCCCAATACAGTGTAGTTCACCTTAGTTTTTCATGTGATGTAATGTAAGGATATAGGATCAGCAGATCTTAAACATATTCTTAAATTTGTAATATTCCTCAGCTATCAGTGATCAGGTGGAAACAGACGCCTCAGCCCTTGTGATGTGAGAATGATCAAGCAGACACAGAGACTGTAAAGTACCATAACTTCTTCAAGTTTATTAAGGAAAAAGGCTCATTATTATACACAAGATTAAGCAAAATCATCCAGCTCATTCTTTGATTGGTCAGTAGAACACGCCTGCTTCTTTTTTGAGCCAATCAGAACATTACATTTATATGTATTTAAATTCAGCCAATCACATTATATTATATTTTGTGATAATGACCGGGTGACTTTACATTACAAAACTGTTGTATGACATGGTTTATGTTAGTTCATCATAATATGATGATCAATAATTTCAATACATTTGATCTTCTTGCTGTTCTTGCCGTCATCCTCGAACACCTGAAAGAAATCAGATTTAGTTGATCTGCAGTCAGTATTAGTAAGATCTGAGTGTTTGATTGCGATCACATCACCTTAATCACAGCAGAACATGCGCACGTCATTGAGAGCGGTGTCGTCTCCTCTTCCCTGTGACGGTTCTATCAGGGTCTTGATGCCGCAGATTCCTTTTCCCATACAGGTTGGGCTCCAGTTGCCCCAGTCTGTGCTGTCACCCTCCAGCACAAAACCTCCAGTGCAGGTAAACCTGGAAAAAATTCAGATGTGACAATATTATGATAAATCTATATTACGTCATATGCTCTCATTGACAAATGCGGAACAATTAGTTAATGTGTTCATGACCTCAAGGCTAGATTATTGTAATGCTCTTCTGGGTGGTTGCCCTGCACGCTTAACAAACAAACTACAGCTAGTTCAAAACGCAGCCGCTCGAGTTCTTACCAGAACCAGGAAGTATGACCATATTAGCCCCGTTCTGTCAACACTGCATTGGCTGCCTATTAAACATTTATTATTCTGAACACCTTTTTGGTCACTTACGGTAATTAAGGCACCTGGTGGTGGTGGAGAGCATATCATCGGTTCACCTGTGTGGCTCGTGAGTGACGGGGGAAGTCCTATTTTTGTTGACCGCTGTAGAACACACTTCTAACGCTTCTGGACACCATTTCATATGCCAGTGAAACAATTATGGAATGTATTGGATACACAACCCTGTTTGTCAAATTCTTTTGGCTTTCAGATTGTCGCCCACACACATAATACATTATAGACTTCTATAACTCAATGTTAGGCTGCATAGTTTAGATCAGCCGGAACCGGGAACACTCCCTGATGTACTTGTTACATCATTAGAAGGATGGTGTCTACGCTAATATTAGTCTCTTTGTTTATCCCGAGGTTCACCGCAGTCCGCCGTATCCGGATCTGATGAAGGACCAGCGCCTGGACATGACGACAACGCGGTCCTGAAGTGTCCGCTAGTCTCTCCCCTGTGAAGCCCTCCTTCCCTTCCCTTTACCTCAGTGCAGATAAGACGTTGTTGGGATAATTCCGGTTCACATGGCTATGCCGAAGCGATACAAATTCTGTATTAAAAATTGTAATAATCCTGATCGGATCTGGAAAGGTCCAAGAGCTGGGGCTCGAACACCGTAGCACATGTTGGCGCACTTGCCCATGATGCTATCGTGTGATATATTTGACTAAAAACTATAGGCTGATTAATACCTTTGGCTTATTCCAAATACTACAAAGTGCATACTTTGTCTTCAATAACAAATGTACATTATTAGATAAATAAAACTTAGCTATACTTTGTTCAAAATACTCTTGTATACTATATTGTATTTTGAAAGTATTCTTGCAATGCATTGTTACAATGATAATTTCCAGCACCCAGTTAAATTATACCTAAAATATATTTTTAATGAAGTGCAAATAAATACACTTTTAAAAAATAATCTGAATTTTCACTTCAAGTATATATTTTTTAAATATACTTTTAGAAAATATACTACAGTAAAAAAAAAAAATTTTTTTTAATTATACAATTTAAAGTGTGTTAAAAGTTTAATTGTTAAAATAAGTAAAAGCGTGATGCTAATATACTTTTAATATATTTAAAGATAGTAAAAAAATTTTTAGTATATTTACAAATATACTATTGAAAAAATTAAATATATTTTAAATAAAAATGTTCATACTTTTTTGCACTAGGGTTTTTCCGTAATAAACTTGAGAATGTTATGGTACTTTACAGTCTCTGTGTCTGCTTGATCATTCTCACATCACAAGGGCTGAGGCGTCTGTTTCCACCTGATCACTGATAGCTGAGGAATAGATCTGCTGATCCTATATCCTTACATTACATGAAAAACTAAGGTGCACTACACTGTATTGGGCACTCCAGGTGAACATGATGCAATCAATTTACTGATTAGACTCAATATAGTTTCCATTGAAGGGGTTTCGTCCGTCTTTGATCTTCTGTGAGTGATTACATAATCTTAGTTCTTGTGACCAATGACCATCATGTGATGTTCATACAATAGGGGGGGGGGACCATTATCTTCAGTCGGGGGTAATAGTCTCTATTGTCTTTAGATAATTCGATTTAGTGGTCATCTCTAAGGCTGTGTGTAAGGTCAATACTTTTAAGGACTGCCCATTGAATGCCTATAAGATACCATGTAAAATTCCCCTTATAACTGCAGCTACCGACAGCTTGTGTTCTCAGTGAAGAGTCCTGCTGAAGATATAACCGAGTCTCCTGGTCTTCGCTTCTGAGTCTCCGACAGGCTGCTGATAGTCTACCTGAAAATCTAACAATCAGTATTTATTTTTGATCAATCAGGCCAGTGCTGTAGCAATGCATCACTTCTTTTCCATGATGTTTTCACTGCTAGCCATTATTGGGCATGTGAGCGGTCGTCCCGCAGAAAGCCGTTCTGAGCGGAGCGTCGACCGACCTTACAGATCTGAGCTGACGGTGTCGAACGGGATGAAGTGGGGATCATGGGGACATAAGAGCATGTGTCCGAGTGGAAGGTACGCCGCAGGGTTTAGTCTGAGGGTAAGTTGTGCATTGACTTTATTTTGCTAATATGGGGTGGATGAGTGCTTTAAAGATTCAAAACTGTAGAGTTGCTGTTTGATACATGTTTGATAAATGTTACTAAGTGTTGGGTTTGTAAACTCTTTCCAGTGGAAGATTGTCTCAATGTTGATGTTTTAAGGTGGAAGGATCAGTTGGCAGTGGTGATGATACAGCGCTCAATGGGATTCGTCTTTACTGTGTCGATCGGCCAGGCTCACGTGACTACAACTCAATTGAGTCCGACGTAGGAGGGTAATGGACTCGGATTATTAACAATTCTTCCATTAAGTGTTTAAGCAATTTAAGTAAATTGAGGATTTTATTGATAATAATAATTGATTTGATCAGTCTCACACCTCTTTGTCTGTTTTCTTCAGCTGGGGTGAGTGGACCGATATCAAATGGTGTTCTTCTGGATACTTGACATCTTTCCAGCTGAGAGTTGAATCTTCCCAAGGAGATGGAGATGATACGGCCGCAAACAACATCAAGTGAGTGTGTGGTGCTATAAGTTATAACATCTCTTACCCAGTGTAAACCTCTTACACCATCTCTAACCCATCCTGGGTTTATTTAGCTATTTAAAGACTCAGTTTTCCCCCATCAATAGTTTACTTAATATCACACTTGCAGTCGTGCTGCTGTTCGAGATCGCAGTGATTAGGCCGTCGGCTGCAGGTGATCATGTGACTGACATTCAATCCAACAGCACAATAACATATTTTATCATAATATTGTCACATCTGAATTTTTTCCAGGTTCACCTGCACTGGAGGTTTTGTGCTGGAGGGTGACAGCACAAACTGGGGCAACTGGGGCAACTGGAGCCCAACCTGTATGGGAAAAGGAATCTGCGGCATCAAGACCCTGATAGAACCGTCACAGGGAAGAGGAGACGACACCGCTCTCAATGACGTGCGCATGTTCTGCTGTGATTAAGGTGATGTGATCGCAATCAAACACTCAGATCTTACTAATACTGACTGAAGATTTAGAACTAAATCAGATTTTTAATTTCAGGTGTAGGAGGATGCCAACAAGAACAGCAAGAAGATCAAATGTATTGTAATTATTGATCATCATATTATGATAAACTAACATGAACCATGTCATACAACAGTTTTGTAATGTAAATCTGTAAAGTCAGTCGGTCATTATCACAAAATATAATATAATATGATTGGCTGAATTTAAATACATATAAATGTAATGTTCTGATTGGCTCAAAAAAGAAGCAGGCGTGTTCTACTGACCAATCAAAGAATGAGCTGGATGATTTTGCTTAATCTTGTGAATAATAATGAGCCTTTTTCCTTAATAAACTTGAAGATGTTATGGTACTTTACAGTCTCTGTGTCTGCTTGATCATTCTCACTGTAAACCCTAACGCTCAAAATAATTAATTGGTTTGAGTAGGACAAACTTAAAATAAACTAATTAGTTTAGTCGAAATAACTTGTATGAGTATTTAGCACTTTTCTTTTTCTTTCAAGTTCACATAACTGATATATTTTAAGTAAACTGAACTGTGTCATTGTTTTTTTTTTAATGAAATTATTTATTTTAATTTAGACAAACTTAATTTTAACTAAAACGGATGGGATGTCTATTTCCCAGCATTCTCTGGCGATGGCACTCGAAAGGGAGAGTAAATGCTACAATTAATTGATGTAATATAATGTTTTTTTCTGCAAGATTAAAGTTAAGTGGGAGATTTAGTAGTGATTAATGTTTTGTTATGCTAATTTAGAAGAATTTCTGTTTCTGTTGGTTTTAGGATAGTTACCATCATGGTGACGAGTGGTGCATGAGCTTGATTTGAGAGCGAATAAAACCTTTATATTGCTGCACTCATACAGAAAGTGCTACTGTATAACATAATGATGTTAATATGTTAACAAATTAGTATGTAAGCAAACTAGCTTGTTGAAGCTAGCGAAGTTTATACTTATTAAAGTGTTCACATTGATATTACACAAAAGTTAAATGTGTGAATTAGTGTATTCAAACATTTCAAGTTAAACCATAGGCTTCTAATGCAATTCCGACAGTAACAGACAATGATGCAGAACTAAAATAATTGTGGAGCAGGAATACTGAACTCAATTATTGCAGTAAGTTATATGTCTTACTGGACACACAGCATAGAGGAGAATGACAATCAACTAGGCCTACTTTGAATATTAATGAAGCATTTTGGGCATAAGCATGTACTTTACAGTACAATTATTGACAATGAAAAATGACTGAAGAATAATGATTAAAATGTTTAATTCAAATAAATAAAGGTTTGTATCCATCAGGTCTCACACACTTAGCATCCCTGTTACTAGTTTAGACGAGCACTGACACCCTGAGGTGAAATAATTGTGAATGTTTAATAGTGATGCTCCGATTGATCGGCCGCCGATCATGATCGGCCCGATATTGGCTAAAAATAGCTTGATCGGCGAACCCCAAAAGCGGCGATCAAAAAAGCCGGTCACGTGACGTAAATTACTCGCGCGACTTTTTTCCACCTGCATGCGTGGCGCACGGGCACACAACAGCAGACCAGAGCTTGCCAGTGGCAACATGAGTTCTTCTCCTGTCTGGAAGTTTTTAAAAAGTCAATTCCAGAAACGCTGGCCGCAGAGAGTCATTACAAAGTAGCAAAAAAGTAGTCGTAGCCTACAAAGCGGAGCTGTAGAGCAGGGGTCTCCAACACAGCGCTCGCCAGTAGCTCGTGGCCTGACTGGAGCTCGCTCGCCAAGGGGCCGTTCACATATCGCGTCTTTTGCGCGCTCAAGTTTGTTCTTTCAAAAACGCGCTCATTATAGAAGTGATGCGGCCGTTCTTCCACACGCAGCGAGATGAAGAAATATCAACTTCAGAATTCCCCAAAAGCTACTAAAACTTCTTTGTCGTTGTGGAGAGCGCAGTGCATGGTTGCATAGCAATGACAGACGCCACGGGAAAATCGGACCGAATTTGACTATTAATAATAAAAGATAAGCTGATGTGCATTGTAAATGTCAATAATTTATCTTTTTTTGACTCATTCTTTTTATAAGAAAATTATTTAAAGGCTGAAATATGAGGTTTATCTTTTTATAAAACCTTTTTTGTCAAAACTTTATTTGCACTTGTACATATTAGTAGATAACATGTTGCAAGACACTCTTTTCAAATCTAGCCATAATTTGTGTTATTATTTTAATGCTTATGTAAACAAAAAGTGCATATTGATGCAAATGTTATTTGTTATTTGCTGGTTAATGCGTCGTGTAGGTCTTAAATTTCAATCTTTATGATCTTTAAATGTCTTAAAACGGTCTTAAATTTGACTTACAAAAGTTATTTCATGAATTTTTGTCTGATTTTTCATAATTGGTTGTTCCAGAAAAAATTTGTTCTTGCCACCTCATAGTTATCGGTAGTTTAATTTCTACAAATGGTGCAAACTCTGCTAGATTATGGATAAAAGATTCCCATTCCACTGCCATTCTATGATCGGCAGTGATCGGCAATCGGCAGATCATGATTTTGGTGATCGGCCCCAAAAATGCTGATCGGAGCATCTCTAATGTTTAACAGCTCCTGCTTTCTTAGATCGGCTTGGGTTGATTAAAACTTCATGTTCTGTTGAGTTTAGAAAATTCTTTACACAGTAATCATCAGAATATCACTTCTCCTGTCTTTGCAAATGTCCAGATTTACCAGATCTTCCTGCAGACACTCATTTTAGGTGGCGTTTAGTCAACTCTATGACTACAGTACATTGAAAATATTACTACGATTTTAGTTTAATAAATATATGCCCTGCGGATTTAATATATATATATATATATATATATATATATATATATATATATATATATATATATATATATATATATATATGCTCTTTAATAATTTACATGCGTGTAGGTTACGTGTGTCACAGCTTGGCAGAACAAACAGGCAGACGAAGATGATTTAAAGAATAACAAGGTTTAATGTAACAGCGCGAGACATAAAAACATGTACACCAGAACAATAACGGACAAAGGATAGAACAGAACAGGGAGTATAAATACACAAGGTGAAAGAGGGAACTAAACAGGCACAGGTGGAGGAAGGTTAAACTAATTAGGACAAACAAGAGCAGGTGCAAACAGATTTTTTGCAAACAGCAAACAGGTGCAAACAGAACAAATAGGCTTGTTTGACATGAGCAAAATCTGCGCAGAACCGATCACCGGTGATCACCGCGAGATGCATGCCGGTTAGAAATGTGTCCGACTGCGTTCCGCCTGGCTCTGATGTCATGCTGACGTAGGTCAAAAATCTCTCGCGAGCACAAGGCACACCTGTCGGATTCTGCAGTCGAGCGCAGTTGCTCTCCACCGACTGCGCGGATCAAAAGCATGATGGGAAACGACTTGCTGACGACACAGCTTAATGCTCATTGGTTTAAACAACCATGATGTATTGTTCTCTTTTAAAATGTTTGATATTAAAACTCTGATATCATGTTTTATGTGTATAAATGATCTGTGAATATTCCCAAACTCTCTGACAGTGCGATCTCTATATGGATTATGTGATTATGTAATTTATATATATATATATATATATAAACACATGTATTAAAGAAAAAAAAAGATTGATAAACACGTATTTGGAATGGGATTATATAGCCTAACAAGTGATTTGGGTGTCTTGTTCATTATATTTATTTTCATATTTAAGCAACAGAACTTAAATTACATCCAGTTTATTAGCAACACTGTGCACGAGCGTGAATCCCGTGAATCCCGCGATATCCATCTTTGATCTCACAGGTGTCAGATCCACTTTGAGAAGAGAGAACTGTCCGGCTTGCCTGCGCTTTTTTCACTCCTCCCCTCACTGCAGCCGCCTACTCTCGCATACATTTCAGGCGAGGCAAGGCGCATCTCAAACAAGCCTAATGTAATGTTACAACGTGCGTCTCACCCTGATTTCCACCAACTGCGTGTCGGCTCCGTGCTCCGCTGTCCTTCAATACCCACCAGGTCCGGATTTGTTGCGGAACGGCTGCGGCCGAGGACCCACAAGATCTCGCTAATTCACGTGTGATCGCGCGATATGTTAAAACAGGTGTCTGAAAAAAATCTTCAACCGGCCTGTCTCCGCCCATTATGACGTTTTCAAGGTGTAGTGAAGGGAAAAATGATCCGACATGATCACGGTGTATTTTATTTAGAAAATTAAACGGATATTTTATTTTGTTTTGATTTGTTCTGTTTTTTTGCTCGACTTCCTGTCCTGCGCACTCTGCCCTGTAGTGCTGCGGAGCTCTCCGGCATCCGGCAAAAATAGAAGCTCTGCGTATCTGCTCCGGAGGGCTGCGGATCGCAATACACACATTGAAAATACACACATTGACTTTAATGGAAACCTATTGACTCCCTATCCGCAGCCGTTCCGCAGTTGGTGGAAATTAGGGGTCAGAATGGCTCCATTCACAATAAATGCTTCTCCACATGAACTGTTATAATTTACATGCGCGGAGCGTCTTAGACTCCATCTTGGCATATGCTGAGAGCTTGGGTTATTAACGTTCATCTGGGAACACAATGTGCGCCATTTCATTAGATTTGTAAAGTAAACTATTTATAAACCTGCTACGCCAACAGAACACATAAAATCTTTCTAAATATGCGAACTGTTGATCGCGATTTCAAAATAAAAGTTTAAACCCCCCGCTTTGAGTTTGCATGTTTTAATGTCCACATGGTCTTATTCAAGAAATGACAGTGGCTGTTAGTTGTTTGTGTGTGGGTTGTGAAATGCTTAAAAACAGCGAAAAGAAAAGAGTCTCAAAATCCAAATGAATCAAATGAGATTGAAAAGAAAACATTTGTATTCACAAAAAAAATTCTATTTGCAGATTTTCTTCCCTCAAATCGTAAAGATGCTCAAATCTTGTCACACTACAAGATTTGAAAATAGTGGCGCATCACACACTACAAGATATTCTTAAGATTATCTTGCCAGATTTACCACCTCACGTGACGCGATCTCACGGAAGCGCATGTAAACAAAATGGATACTGTATCGCGGCAACTTGCTGTATTAATACTTATTCTTTGTAGCAATAAAAAACAAAAGAAAATCAAACGAGCGTGGACGAGAAAATGGTTGGGGAGACGGGGTCAGCATGGATTGTCTGTTCTTCAGCGAGAACTAGAGGTACGATTTTTAACTATTTTAAAATGTTGACAGTAATGCGCTTGTAACGGTCACCAGCTGGAGTGCCCTTGAGAGCCACCTGAGGGCACTCCACATCAAGACTATTATCATTCACTCACAGACTACATCTCCCATCATTCTCTGCCCGGACTCATCACTTGTCACTGATCACATTCACCTGTACCTCATTCACTGATTGCATTTCACCTGTGTCTCCCTGTTAGTCTGTCTATTTATACCTTGTTCATTCATTCACTCACCGCGAAGTCTTGTTTTAGTGTCACACTGCATTTCTGAGCATTCTCCTGGTTTTCTTGTCTTTTGGTTTTTGGATATCTTGCCCTGTTCCCTGGTTTACTCTCTTGCCTCTGGTCCCTGGATTACTCTCTTGCCTCTGGTCCCTGGATTACTCTCTTGCCTCTGGTCCCTGCCTGTTTTGTTTTTGTTTGTTTGTACGGACTGCCTTCCTGTGTTTGACCCTGCCTGTTCTTGGATTACCCCTTAATAAAGCTGCGTTTGGATTCTCCACCTTCGTGTCTCGGAGCAGTTCATGACAGCGCTAGCAAGAGCTAGATTGTTTACAGTTGTTTGGCAACATGTTAGCACTAGTTTAAAGCGCTAACGTACTCTGAAACAGTGTAGAACTGTGTTTTAATACAATTTAAATCAAATAGGTGTTATTGTATTCCAACATAGAAGCAGGGAATTAACAACCTTATGCAACAGGTCTGGTCACGTCCTTCCATCTCCGTTGTCCACCGGACCAGTACAGCTGCTTTCGTGGTTGACATTTTCAAAAGTTCCGTCACTTCCGTCTCCTTGTAAACCGGTCTCTCATTGGCTATTGTGGAAGTACTGACGTAATCAGTCGTTTTATGCCCGATTTTTAATCCTAAATATCAAACATGTTTGGTATTATCGGGGCGGCCCCGATGTGTCTGCGAGCAGATCGGGAGGTGCAAGATTCGATCTGTGAACGCCTCACATTACCAGATAATCTGCGCCGAACATCGGAACCGATCCAGGTCCTCGACAAGATTTTTTCTCAGATTCTCGGGAGGGGTAAATCGGGCATAAATCGGCCTGAAACTCCTGTAGTGTGAGCCAGGCTTTAGGTCTTTGATTAGGTTTACTACCTCAAAAAAATTTTTTTTACAATTTTTTCAAAAACCTCAAAAATTTAAAAAAAATCTTTGAGCAATCAAGGATTGCTCGATTAATCGTCAAAATAATCGACAGATTACCAAAATAATCATTAGTGACAGGCCTATTTCTGATATTTTTTCTGATAGTTCCCTCAAATAAATTAAAAATGTATTGTAAAGTCTCTTCTCAGTCCCTCCAGAAAAACGCGATTATGCGATCGCATGATTCAATGCATAATCAGCCAAAGTTCGCATATTTATGCGGGGGGCGCATTTTTTCAAATACGCCGCACTTTCGCCCCATAAATTTCAGATTTCCGCGCGCAAAATATGCGGGCTTGCATGATTTCATAATCCCCGCGTTTTCGTTGCAAAAAGTCACATATATCTTAGCAGAAAGTTGAAAAATGTTGCATTTACTTCACACAAGCGCAGCCATTTGCCCTGTTGCCATGGGAACGTTATGAAGTGACGTAATTGCGCGACATCATTGAAAAGCTGCAAACCCCGTAATGCTGATGAAACCATGATGAAGCTCGCAAATCATTCTCATTTGCCAACAAACATAAGCGCAAAAGACCGCGCAAAGCAGTTTCCCAGTGTGTTACATGACAGTGGGGGCAAATTATTCTGTACTCCGTGCAACTGTGTGTTGGACCACCGGCGGAAGTCGACACTGGACAACCACTTTGCCACTTTGTCATTTTTACAGAAGTTGTAGCATATTCATTTTGTAAAGCTACAGAACTTGTTCGACTCATCAATGTTTTGTAAGTTTGAGCCATGTGTTTTTTAAGGTCTGAAATAAAACAAGATGAGAACTTAAATATTCCAGCACTTTATGTGAGGTAGTGTGCTTGCTTATCATAGGAAGTAATAAGAAATTACTCTTTACATTAAAGTAGTAGCCTAGTGAATAGGGTGTTGGGGGAAAACATTTTTTTTCTTTTTTTCATCAAACCGCAGTTTTTGCAAGTTCCCGCAATTTTTGCAAGTTCCCTCAATTTCATTGCATAAAATTGCATAAATATCCCGCATATTCCATCTCATTTTTTAAGAAAACGTGCCGCATAATCAAGGATTTTTGCCTACAACAATCACAAAAAAACTGCGTTTTTCTGGAGGGACTGTCTTCTTATACTTTGATGCTCAACTTGCTTTAGAGAAATTAAAGTTACTGGGAATAGGCCTATTTATTCATTCTTTGATTAGTCAGATCCATACTGTATGTGAATAAATTACATGAACAAATGAATGAGAAGCAAATGTACATTTAAAAGTAAATGATTTTAAAACCCCTTTCTATGCATGGGATCCTGCATTCGTGTTTTGTTAATTTCATTACTAGTTAAAACATCACACTCTTACTTAATCTGGACAATATTAGCTTTTTTAGGAAGGTTTAAAACTCCAGTTTCGATATTTGACCACTGTTTATGATTAAACTGGTTTGCAGTGACATTATTTCTTAATTTATGCCAGCTAGTGCAAAATAATTAATCTGTAACGTTCGTTATTTTGAATAGAAATCATCACTCATAAAACATTCATTCTCGTTTTCTCCGGTTTATTTGTGTTCAAATACATAAAATCTAAAGAATCCGCCAGGGCAATTATTAGAATGGTGCGCATATTTGGAGAAATAATGAATAATTATCACAATCTAGTAATCTATTTATTCATACAGAATACAAATTTCTATTCAGTTTCCAGTGATTTAAGCGATCTAAAGTGCCAAACAGCGAACGGAGCTAGATATGTGTCTCCTCTTCCTGGATCGCGTGAGATTTGACCTCGGAGCGCTATGATTTGCTGAACAGCTGTCAATCATCTCCACGTGTTCACCGTGACCTCTTCTGCATGACGCGTCCTGGACGCGTCCTGTCTATACTTCCTCATTCTGGATATCCATGATAAACAAAGCGAAAGTTAGATTTCTTCACCGAAACAAGAAGCTATTAAATGCACGATTGAAGTATATGTGTTTTGTGTGTTGTTTTCGTGCGTTTCGGGGTATTTTTATATGAATAAAAAATAAAGGTGAGGCTAAGCATAGCTCATAGCTTCATATAAAATGCTAAAAATGACATATTTCAAAATCTTTTTTTGACTTGAAACCATTTTAAACCGCGACCGGAATATGATACAAATACTCGATGGTGTTTTAAAGTGAGCTTTAAATAAAAGTGTAATATTAATAAATGAAATTGTGTCATGTAGCTGGAGGCTAACGTTAGCTACTTGTTGTGCTGCACCTGCTACACGAGCTTTCTATTCCTTATATGTATATATTTTTTAAAGAATTCGCATTTAAAGTAATAATATATTATTGGTGTTGTTTGTTTCCTAACAAGAGTAAAGTTAATGGGTGGATTATTCGTGCACATTAGGTGTCAATGGCCAAGCATTATGCCAGAAGAACGGCTATAATCTGGCTGGATTCAAACAAAAGAATAAGGACAAAAGAATAATGAAGATTAAGTCTCATACCGGCAGAGGTGTGAAAGGTTGGTCGATTTAAATGAAAAGAACATGAATGGGGCCAGTTCTCCTCGCCAGACATTAGTCAGAGACTGTAAATGAGTGTTTATTACAGGCAATACATATTTGATGAGAATCTTTTAGCCTTCTCCAAAGTCTCCCCTGATATGGTCTCACAATAGGCTTCACAAAATGCATAATTTTAGATATATCATTCTCAGATTTGAAATGAAGCATGACCACAGTTGTGGCTACACTTTAGTTGTGGTAATCTTAAATTCACATAATATTTTTATACATTTAATAAATATATTCTTAATATTTGTTGTTTTTGTTTTATGTTTGAGCTTATATATCTCAATATTAATAACAGTCTGGTTAATTTTGAGTCTTGAACTGTAAACTCTCAAGGGTTGGCTTTCTAAATATATGTTGGTTATGTGTCTATTCAGAATGACTTCAGAAGCTGCAACCTTTTTATTCTGGGTATGTCATGTATGCATGTATGCCAAAATTGGGGGTGCTGAGGAATTAATCAGGTTAGTGAGGAATGGAAAAATTTAATACAAAGGACATATTTCTCTCCTTTAAAGATGATGCTATTTCTAGACACGGATGAACCATAAACAAACATTTTTGTATCCGTATCCAGTCATGATGAACATTTTTGTTTGATTTTAAGGTAAGGTAACAGGGTTGACAGTTGTACAGTTTAATGTAGTATTTCATGGATTTGACGCCCAGCAAAAGCATAAACTGATAAGTCGATTACTTTTAATGTAATGTAAGTCACTATTATAAAAGCATCTACCAAATGCACTAATGTAATGAAACATCTGATGTGAAGTGTTGTACTAAAGAACATGAAACGACAAGATGCTTCTTTAATGCTGGTAATAGGTGCCAGATCAGGAGTCTCCATCTAAAGCAGGAAAATTAAAACATCCCTAATCTACAAGAAAGAATAAAAATTTCAACTAATTTTTTTTTTGGTGTGAGTAGCTGTGTAATAACTAAATGGGATGCTCATTATCCCAATTACAAAACTGTTGTACGACACAGTTCATAATAGCTAATCATAGTATGGTGATCAATTATTTTGATCTCCTCGCTGTTCTTGTGGTCATCCTCTTTACACCTGAAAGAAAAAACAAACTCAGCTCAGCCAGCAGTTCCAACAAACAAACAAACAGTCTTATATGTAAAGCTGCCCTGCAGTCTGAGTTCTTGATTGCGATCACATCACCTTAATCACAGCAGTACATGCGCACGTCATTGAGAGCGGTGTCGTCTCCCATTCCCTGTGGCTCTTCTATCCGTGTCTTGATGCCGCAGATTCCTGTTCCCTTACAGGTTGCGCTCCAGTCACCCCAATCACCCCAGGGGCCACCTTCACCCAGCAGTGAAGAACCTTGACTGCATTTGAATCTGGATAAAATTCAGAAAGGACAATATTGTATTTAGGGCTGTGTAGGAAACTCAGACGTGAAGACCAGGAGACTCGGTTGTATCTTCAGCAGGATTCTTTATTGAACACAAACTGTCGTTAGCTGCAGTCATCAAGTCTGACTATAGCCCTATTCGCACGGGATTAGTATTATCTAGGGACCTCTAGTCATTTGTAATAATTGCGGAGGTTGTCTGTGATCTTAATCCCGTGCGAATCGGCCATGTCTGTAAATTGTAAATTAATAATTCCCCCGCAAATGACCCACCATATTTCGCCGAACACCGACGTTCTGTGATAATATTAGTCCCGTGCGAATCGGCATCTCTGATTTTGTCCAGGATTTGGCGGGGCTGTATATATATTTTTTTCAAGGTATATCTTTCCTTTTCGCCTTTTTATTAATATTTCGCGAAGAATAGAAGCTGCGTTGGAGTAGTACGTGTTTTGACAGTGTTTTGGGCACTGGGTCATATCGCACACCGACACCATATACAATTTGCAGAAAAAAGAGAAAGCTGAAAGAAAGATTAGATGGATGACATATAACAGCATGCGTGAAGTAACATTCTTCTGTTTATGATATATAGCTTTCCTGTAGCTCAGTGGTAAGAGTAATGTGTTAACAACGTAAGGTTGTGGGTTCGATCCCAGGGGATTGCACATACCTATGTATAAGTGTATAGGATAATGCAATGTAAGTCGCTTTGGATAAAACCGTCTGCCAAATGCATAAATGTAAATGTAAATATCATGCGTACATCTAGAGACCTATAACGACAAGACATTTCCAAACAATAGCCTATCAAAAATAATGTACAATCAAGCAAGGGGGTTTCACATCATAATTCGAGTTTAATGTTACAAATAAATCAAACGTAAACCTTGAGCTATTAGATTTTAACCTGGTGAATTATTTATTTATTTTTTATCCATCAAATCAGACCCTCAACCATACGCAAAAAACAATCTAGTCGTCCACTGAAAACAGATTTCCACTGGGCTAAAATAAATATAAAATGGGTATAAACTAAAAAATTTATATCCGGGTTCCGGGAGAAAAGTCAGTAAATTCGAGTAAAATCACAGGCTTCGCTTATCCCGTGCGAATGCGCCACACGAAATTCAGATGTCGGGGGGTAATCACACGAGGTCCCTAGATAATACTAATCCCGTGCAAATAGGGCTTAAGGGAACTTTACATGGTATCTTATAGGCATTCAGTGGGCAGTCCTTAAAGGTGCTGACCTTTCAAACTGCCTTAGAGATGACCACCAAATTTAATCATCTAAAGACAATACAGGCAATTACCCCCCAATTAAACTAGAGATGTGACGGTGATAATATTCTCCCACCGGTTAATCGACTTGTGACAACACCGGTAATATCGGTTTCATCAGGTGGGAGGAGCGATGTAAAAAAAAAAAAAAAAAAGAATAAAACTAAATACTTTTTTTTAAATAACACTCCAGGGGCCATATTTTAACGATCTGAAACGCAAGTGTCAAAGCGCAAGTAACTTTGTGGGCGGATCCCGGCGCTGTTGCTATTTTCCCGGCGGGATAAACGACTCTTGCGCCCGACGCAAATCTAAAAGGGGTTGGTCTGAAGTAGCTTCATTACTCATAGGTGTGGTTTGGGCGTAACGTGAAATAAACCAATCAGAGCGTCCTCTCACATTCCATTTAAGAGCCGGCGCGCTTGTTCCACGGCGGATTGCTATTATAACGACGGATTGCTATTATAACGGCGGATTTGCCGGCGCACGCCAGGAGCGGTTCACAGCCGAGGAGACCGACGTTCTCGTCAAGACCGTAAAACACAGAGAAGTGACATTGGGGATGATGGGAGAAACCCACCCAAATTAGCTTCGGTTAAACAGGCGTAGAATTTGAGTAAATGTGTAGCCTAATCTAGATTTTTTTATTTTTTTATATCTAGATAGATCTTTTTCACATCTTCACGGACAAAACAATGATTTCCCTCGTGTGTTAATATTTTTCCTTGTAATAATGTATGATTTGCAAAAATGAAAACTGCTGCGTCTGTTTATATTAGAGAATCAAAGTGGATGCGCGTTAACACGCTACATTATGGCCAAGCACGCGCCCTTAAAATAGCATATGACTAACGCGCGGCGCCACTGTCTTTAGACTGTTTTTTTTTCCTGGTCAGTGGCGCAATTGCTTTCTAAAACTGGAAAATAGCACCAGGGAAGTTTTGCGCCGGAACACGCCTCCTCTTTGCGCTGAACCGCCCCCGCGAGCGCAAGTTCATTCCCTAATTTACCGACGTGCGTCTGTGGAGGGAAAAGTCCACTGTGCGCGGGTGCAAAATAGGAATGATACATGCGTCGGTGTTCAAAGTCAATTGCGCTGGGTGCAAGATAGGGCCCCAGGTCTCTGCACAAGTCACATAACTGAAAACTATGAAAGCCATGCGACCGGCCAACCGGTAAAAAAATAAAATAGTACATTACAGAAATTATTCCCTCTGATTTTCTGTTTCATTAATAAAGTTTGACTACTCGCAGCAGTCTCACATGCGCTTAGAACTCATGTGAATTGCACGTATAAAATTAAGTTAACGAAAAACCTCGATCCATCATCAGGAAACGCCACATACCGTAGCTCGCTGAATTTCACTGCACTTCATGAAGAGTTTCTTTTGCGTGAAGAAGCCGTTCGCCGGAGATGTGTTAAAAGATAGCGGAGTGCATTCCTGATTATTAGGCTACCGGTATAATAATCCTCCTGGCGCCGGGTCTGAGTGAGTCATCTACTCTCTTACCTTTGTTCTTTGATTAAGACCAGTCGCTGCTGACAGAGACGCGATCTGACACGCATCCCATTTTCTCACAAATCTCTACGTTCATTTTAGACTTTATTTAAATCATTTAAGACTGCTCTTATGAGGACACTCGACAAAACGGACATTTTCCCGAAAGGGAACTCGATCTAGGCTACTAACGCGCGTCTTTTCTGTGGGTCGTGTGTGTGTAATAAGCAGGACTTACAGCGCGGTCTCTTTAGTCTTGAACGGTTTAAAAGCATTCACATTAATAAGAGCGTGATCATACAATGCTAGTTGTCAATTGCGTGAAATATTTTTAACGCTTTAAACTTTTTTTTTTTTTTTTTTTTTTTGGTGCCGCGGTGGGCAAGTGGTGAAACCGGTGTTGTGACTGAACACTGTGTAACACCGACTATCGTAGCAAGTAGCCTACGACTACCCCCAACTGAAGATAATGGTACCCCCAAATTGTAAACACTAAACAGCACATGGTTACAAGTGAGAAAATACGCTGCCGCTGAAAGACGTTACAGGGACACAGTGGCATATAACAAAGTTTCTAACAGCGCTTTGCGTTTTCTGTTCCTGTTTCTGTAACAACACTTAAAGCATATGTGTTTAAAATCATTTTGCTATCAGTTAAGTTATCATCTCGGCTCACTTGGGTTCAGCTGAGTTCACCTGCAGTTGTGAATTTCCTCAATCGACTGCTGTTTGGATTTCATATGATTTCTCATTGTGGTGGTGATATAAGAACTCGGTATTATTAATTAATTTGATTAAAAGTCATTCCATTTTGTAATATAGTTTAGTAGCCTAAGATCATTTTCATCCAAGTAATTCCAAACTTCGCGAGGCAGACGACGACATTATGCAATCAAATAATCAACACCCTCCACAGCGCCACCCAGTGCATTTAATTCTAACTGCGAGTTAGTGCTTGGGATTTATCATGGAGTCACAGCATTTACTGCCAGCAAAGCAACGTAGTAAAATTCGAATAGTCTTTTAATTTTCTAATAATAATTACAGATTTAGTTTTCGTGCACACCCCTAGTACTGACACTCTGTGTTTGAGGGACTTGCTCTGGTGCATCAAATCAAGCACTCCGTAATCACAGGTAAACTGTCTGACCAGTCAGGTGTTTGTCATGAGAAGTGTACCACAAAAGAGCTGTTTATTGTAAACAATAAACAAACAACACTCAAACACAATGTAACACTCAAACACAAGAAATGTAACACTCAAACACAATGTAACACTCAAACACAAGAATGTAACACTCAAACACAATGTAACACTCAAACACAAGAATGTAACACTCAAACACAAGAATGTAACACTCAAACACAAGAATGTAACACTCAAACACAAGAATGTAGGCTAACACTCAAACACAAGAATGTAACACTCAATGTAACACTCAAACACAAGAATGTAACACTCAATGTAACACTCAAACACAGGAATGTAACACTCAAACACAGGAATGTAACACTCAGGATGTAACACTCAAACACAAGAATGTAACACTCAAACACAGGAATGTAACACTCAAACACAGGAAGGTAACACTCAAACACAGGAATGTAACACTCAAACACAGGAATGTAACACTCAAACACAGGAATGTAACACTCAATGTAACACTCAAACACAGGAATGTAACACTCAATGTAACACTCAAACACAGGAATGTAACACTCAATTTAACACTCAAACACAGGAATGTAACTCAAACACAGGAATGTAACACTCAATGTAACACTCAAACACAGGAATGTAACTCAAAACACAGGAATGTAACACTCAAACACAGGAATGTAACACTCAGGATGTAACACTCAAACACAAGAATGTAACACTCAAACACAGGAATGTAACACTCAAACACAAGAATGTAACACTCAAACACAAGAATGTAACACTCAAACACAAGAATGTAACACTCAAACACAAGAATGTAACACTCAAACACAGGAATGTAACACTCAAACACAAGAATGTAACACTCAAACACAGGAATGTAACACTCAAACACAGGAATGTAACACTCAAACACAGGAATGTAACACTCAAACACAAGAATGTAACACTCAAACACAAGAATGTAACACTCAAACACAGGAATGTAATGAGAAGTGTACCACAAAAGAGCTATGTTTATTATTGTTTATTGTAAACAATAAACAAAACACTCAAACACAGGAATGTAACACGCAAACACAAGGTAACACTCAAACACAAGAAGGTAACACTCAAACACAATTGTAACACTCAAACACAAGATGTAACACTCAAACACAAGATTGTAACACTCAAACACAATGTAACACTCAAACACAAGAATGTAACACTCAAACACAATATAACACTCAAACACAAGAAGGTAACACTCAAACACAATGTAAACACTCAAACACAAGAATATAACACTCAAACACAAGAAGGTAACACTCAAACACAAGAAGGTAACACTCAAACACAAGAAGGTAACACTCAAACACAAGAAGGTAACACTCAAACACAAGAAGGTAACACTCAAACACAATGTAACACTCAAACACAAGAAGTAACACTCAAACACAAGAAGGTAACACTCAAACACAAGGTAACACTCAAACACAATGTAACACTCAAACACAAGAATGTAACACTCAAACATGTAACACTCAAACACAAGAAGGTAACACTCAAACACAAGAAGTAACACTCAAACACAATGTAACACTCAAACACAAGAATGTAACACTCAAACACAATGTAACACTCAAACACAATGTAACACTCAAACACAATGTAACACTCAAACACAAGAAGGTAACACTCAAACACAAGAAGGTAACACTCAAACACAAGGTAACACTCAAACACAAGAAGTAACACTCAAACACAAGAAGGTAACACTCAAACACAGAAGGTAACACTCAAACACAAGAAGGTAACACTCAAACACAATGTAACACTCAAACACAAGAAGGTAACACTCAAACACAAGAAGGTAACACTCAAACAAGAAGGTAACACTCAAACACAAGAAGGTAACACTCAAACACAAGAAGTAACACTCAAACACAAGAAGTAACACTCAAACACAATGTAACACTCAAACACAAGAAGGTAACACTCAAACAAGAAGGTAACACTCAAACAAGAAGGTAACACTCAAACACAAGAAGGTAACACTCAAACACAATGTAACACTCAAACACAAGAAGGTAACACTCAAACACAATGTAACACTCAAACACAAGAATGTAACACTCAAACACAAGAAGGTAACACTCAAACACAAGATTGTAACACTCAAACACAATGTAACACTCAAACACAAGAAGGTAACACTCAAACACAATGTAACACTCAAACACAAGAAGGTAACACTCAAACACAATGTAACACTCAAACACAAGAAGGTAACACTCAAACACAATGTAACACTCAAACACAAGGTAACACTCAAACACAATGTAACACTCAAACACAATGTAACACTCAAACACAATGTAACACTCAAACACAAGAAGGTAACACTCAAACACAATGTAACACTCAAACACAATGTAACACTCAAACACAAGGTAACACTCAAACACTATGTAACACTCAAACACAAGAAGGTAACACTCAAACACAATGTAACACTCAAACACAAGGTAACACTCAAACACAATGTAACACTCAAACACAATGTAACACTCAAACACAATGTAACACTCAAACACAAGAAGGTAACACTCAAACAAGAAGGTAACACTCAAACACAAGAATGTAACACTCAAACACAAGAAGGTAACACTCAAACACAAGATTGTAACACTCAAACACAATGTAACACTCAAACACAAGAAGGTAACACTCAAACACAATGTAACACTCAAACACAAGAAGGTAACACTCAACACAATGTAACACTCAAACACAAGAAGGTAACACTCAAACACAAGAATGTAACACTCAAACACAAGAATGTAACACTCAAACACAAGATTGTAACACTCAAACACAAGAATGTAACACTCAAACACAAGAATGTAACACTCAAACACAAGTGAGTGAGTGAGTGAGTGAGTGAGCTCATTGTCCCGTTAGCTCAGAGAGGTTTATTTTCTCTCTTCAATAAGTTTTGTCAATTGTTTTGTTTATTTATCTTTCTTATAAACATACCATAAAGGGTTAAACAGCTAAAAAAAAACAATCCGACTTTTACCACCACACACTTACCTGATGTTGTTCACAGACGTATCATCATCAATTCCTTGGGAAGATTCGACTTTCAGCTGGAAAGCTGTCAAGTATCCAGAAGAACACCATTTGCTTTTTGTCCAGGAACCCCAGCTGTGGAAATACAGTTTTATTGATCAAATCTATTTTTTTTTTTGAAAATCATTTGTCTAGCTTACGAAGAAGCTACTCCTAACCCTTAATGTGAGAATTCCTAATAACCCTGAACCGCCTATAATTAGTGTTACTGCTCTGAATCAGAGCCCATTACCTTCCTACATTTGACTGAATGGAGGCGTAGTACTCATGTGGACGCAGTGAAATTGATCGATTGACACAGTGAAGACGAATCCCATTGAGGGCTGTGTTGTCATCCCAAAAACCACCCGAATATGGTTCCACCTTAAAAAAAATGACAAAAAAACTAAATGACAATCTTCTACTTGAAAGAAAGCCACAGGCAGCTTTTTATAGTTAACTCTAGTAGGCCAACTCATAGTAACATTCATCTTTAGTATTAAGTAGAATCTTAAGCGGGTGTAGTTCCCAGCTATTAAATGACTAATGGCAACACCACATTTCATTCTTTCTGGGGTTTGAACCTTCAGTCACCAGTCCACATGTTTAACCCCAAAGAAACCCCAATATTACTGCAACTTACCCTCAGACTAAACCCTGCGGCGTACGTTCCAGATGGACACATCTCCGTAGACATCCACTCCCCCCACTCCATTCCATTCGACACCTTCACAGTCTGGAGGCACAGTTCGCTTTTATCGTTTGGAAGGCAGTACACCACGAATGACCTGGGATGTCGGATGATACTCCGTTCAGAACGTCTTCCAGTGGACTGAATGCTCACATGCTGGCCAATAATGGCTAGCATTGAAAACGCAATGGAAAAGAAGTGATGCATTGCTACAGCACTGGCCTGATGGATTCAAAAATACTGATGAAACTAATTCATGTGGTTTCTAAAAAAAAAAAACTGACCCCAGGTTTCTGAGCATTGAGACATTATTGAGCCAATCAAAATAAAATATTTATATGGTTTATCAACATTCCAGGCCAGCCAATCAGCAGCAAGGGATACTGAGCACATGCATGTCAATGACCTATGAACACACAGTATGTTTAACCATTAGTTTCTTATCAAGTGTTTTACGTGGCAAAATGCCTATAAAATGCTTGATTGGTAATTTTAAAGAGTTGAGAAATATTAAGCATGCACCACAACAAAGAATATTAGACCAACGTTAAAAATGCCACCAACATCTTTCCTGTAGATGTAGTAAATATCATGTTTGCAAAGTAACAATTGATAAAGGAAAATATAAACGAAATATTATCATGTCATCATTCACTCACCCTCCTGTTTCTCCCAAGGTTCTCGCACAAGAGGAATTTGTGTGTCACAATAGTGAAGCATCTGCTGAGAATCTGCAACAGAAGACTTTTTTTCTTACAAGCATCGTTATCACCTAATGATGCACAGACTTCCATACATCAACACTACAAAACAACAATGGTGACACTAAAATAATTGTAATTATAACTCAAACTCAAAATAAACCAACAACACAAACTGCTAAAAGTGAAGCAAAAATAAGTTCAGCAGTACAGTTAAAACCAAATAAATAAAAAACTCTAAAGCATAACCTATTCATGCTGCACATTCTGGGTACATTCATAGTGTTCATGTGCTGTAGAAATAATTATTGTAAACAACCAATATCATATTGTGTGTTTTCAAAATTCTGTAAACTTACAGTAAAACCAAGCTTTTTTTACTGTACAACGGTTAAAACTTGACTTAAATTTCCAGTAAAGTACTGTAGATTTTACAATAAATTTCTGAGAGTGCAGTTAGATCCTACTGTGAAATTATTGTGGAAGTAGTGCAATTATTAACCTGGAATATACTGTAATGTCACATTCAAAACTTTTTAAGGTACAGAGACATTTAGAATCGGTTGATGTTGTTGCCCTCAAATTGTCTTTATTTAGTGCCCAGGATATTGATATTTTCTCATGCATAAAAAAATATGTATAAAAAAACAGTATATATATATATGATTACTTTGCGGTAATGCACCTGTTTCGCATATTCATATACACAAATGTGCATGTCAGGGCATAAATCCACAAAAACTTTGCATGAGCACTTGCTTTTGGTGTTGCCACCCCCTCATAGTCCTCATGCCACCCTATAAATTATTTTCTAGATCCACCCCTGCATAAACACACTTTAGACAAACACTGATCAGATTTCCAGTAAAAGCATGTGCCCTTTGAAACAGCTTTGCTTGATGGGTTTACTCTTTTTTTTTTTTTTTTTTTTTTTTTTTGTGGGGAGTACTTTGATCTTAACACCTTTAACCTTGTGATTTATTATCCTCAGGTTAGGTAAAGTTGAGTCTGGCCTAAAAAAGCATTTTAAAAATACTTACAATTCTGTCAGAAGACTTCTCTGTGGCATGTTCTTGCTCAAAGCCTTAAAACACTAAAAATCAAAGTCTTGCTAGGCAGTTTTTGTAATCAATAAAATGTATTTTTAATTGTTTACTTTTCTTTTTATAATAAACAAGATAAATGCACATAAAACTTCATTATTAAAGCATAAAATAAAATAATGACGCTTTGAATGAAAGGTGTAGTCAGCTCTAGGCGTCGAGGGTTTAATGACGCATCAGGATCCAAAGAGGCAATCAACTCTTCAGTCTTTTATACTCTTGTCGTTTACCTCAGAAGTTAGCTTCGAATCTTCTTGATTGACGCAAGTTCTACGTTTCCAAAATCCTTCTCGAGGCCTCACAGGTGCAAGCTGGATGCCTCTTCATCATGTTCTTGAACACCGCAATAAACTCAACCAAGATGGCTGATGTCCTTTTAGGTGTTACATATACTGCTCTGAGACGAGAAGGTTGAGATCCAAACGCAGTTTTTATCGAGTAATCCAGAATCATAATCCAAACACAGGCAAAGGGTCAAGCACAGGAAGGCAGTCCAAACAAACAAACAGGGAGGGGACACAAGGAAAATGGAATCAAAGAAACAGGCAAAAATCCAAGAACCAAGAGATATGAAACCAGGGAGAATGCTCAGAAATGCAGAGTAACATTAGGCAAGACTTCTTCTTTCTGGAGTTTTTTTTTTGGCGGTTGGCACACAATGAAATTGTCTAGGCAAGACTTTGCAATGAATGACTGAGGCCCCGTTTACACGATGGGAAAACGCAGATATTTCTCTGCGTTTTGGCCTGTCATTTACACGAAAACGCCGTTTTTATCCCAGAAAACGATCATTTCTAAAAACTCCGGCCAAAGTGGAGATTTCTGAAAACGCCGGTTATATGTTGTCGTGTCAACTGGGAGAAACGGGGTTTTAGGTTCTCTCTTGTCGATTCTGAGATTCTGATTGGCTTGCATGGCTTTATCCTTTTCCCTAGGGATGGCTGACGCGAAACAGTCGTTCCGAAGCTTTGCGGGATCCCGAAGCGCAGATGTTTCGAAACACTGATCCGAAGCGTGATTCAAAACACCCATGTCACGTGACTATGGCCAAACGAAGCCTCGAAGTGTTTCACGAGTGTTTCATCAGGTGTGATCCGCCAAATCAGCGTTTTTTATTGACAGGGTCGGGAACAGACCACACAAGCGCACATCTGTATAAAAGTGAAATCAACGCATATTGACCTTGTGGGTTTTTGGGAGAGGAGTTTGCTTTTGAGATAGCCGATTTTTGGTGATATAGATATATATACCAGCAACAAGTGTCCATTGTGAGAGGTTTTTTTCAAAGGCTGGAGAAATTATCTGTAAAAAAAGAAGTAGGCTAAGTCCTTCCACAGCAGAGAAATTAATATTTTCGAATAAAAATCTCTAAAAAAGTGAGACATTGTGGCTTGATTTCTTTTATTAATATTCATTTTGCAGGACCAAAATAACATTATGCACAGTGATGAGCCTACAGGTTACAAGCTTCACAAGCACACAGAAAAATACAATAATAAAACAACAACATTTTTTAATGGCTCGACGAGGTTGTTTCAGATCAACGCCTGCAAATGACCACTAGGTGTCACCGTGGAGACGGGTGTCGGATTGATTCGAAGCCTCGAAACAATATGGCCCATTTGGTTCAACTGTTTCATTGCTTCACGAAGCCTCGATCTGCCCACCACTACTTCTCCCTACACTGCCGCCCATAGGTTTGGCATAGTTATGATGGCGCTCGACGGCGTATTTATGCGGGTTGTGTGCACAATGTTATTTTTGAAAACGGAGGGGGGGAAATATTCGTTTCTCTAAATACCCGGCTATGTGTAAATGTGGCCTGAGATAACCAGGGTGAGGTAATGAGCTAATGAGTCACACAGGTGGACGTAATCATGGCTGATTAGTCTGGGCAAAGGATTATGTGGAATGGAGTCCGTGATAGTGTGGTGATTGTCTGGGGTGGAGTGCCCTCTGGTGGTCATCAAGATCATCAGATCCTGCGTTACGTTGTTTAAATAGCAAATGCATTTGCGCCCATGGGCTGCTGGTCTGAAAACCAGGTGTGTTTAGGCACATTGCTTTTTTGAGGGAACTGAAATAGACTGTGCCATTGACCAACAAAAACATGATTATTTTTTGTTATTTAAAGAGCGCATTAGTAATGTGCTCCTATGGGAAGGTCCACAATGGACACATACTAAGTGCACTTGCACCCTGCGCTTTAGACCATGCGCTTAGATCTTTCAAATAGGGCCCTAGGAGTAGGAGTTGTTTGCAATGATGAGGAGAAAAGGCTCTAAATACAGAAGTCTTTGTTTTATTAACAAAAAGGAACTCAGAAACAGGACAACCAACTTAAAACGTGAAGTAGAACTGACACTGAACAACAACAAAAAAGACAAACCAATCAAAGAAATGTGAAAAACCTGTGACAACTTAATCAAACCATTTGTAACCTGTCTAGGAGACTAACTAAACACAGATAAATTAGAGAAAACTGAGGAACAGAACTGAAACATAATACAACGCCCATCCAAACATGACAAAAACTCAGATTATCCCCAAATCTAAGAATTATTTCTAGATATGGATGTCCCACTCAACCAAAAAAGCAACTTAGCCAAATTTAAAAGTATTAAAATGTTTATTTGAATTACGCTTATAACTTATATGCCATCTGCTCCACTATTAATACAAGCCTGCTGTAGTAGACCCCGTCTGAATGATGACCAAAATATACTGATGAGTTCAATTAAGTTTATTGTACATCACACAAAAGATAAAGCGTTAGTTTTACTGCAGAAAATCACTGTAAGAATAAACACAGTTTAAGAAGTGCGCATTAAGTCTTATCCATAAACTCTCTCTATCCCTCCCTTTCATTATCATAATAATAATACATTTTTAATAATAATACATTTTATTTGGCCGACGCCTTTCTAAATACTCAAGGACATCTTACATATTTCAGAGGGCATAAAAGAAGATAGTACATAAAAATACATTAAATTCATAGTAATAATAGCCAAATAAACCATGGGTTAGAGATGGTGTAAGAGGTTTACACTGGGTAAGAGATGTTATTGTCACAGGTCGGGGCGGGCCAAGCCAGACTGCACCCACCCCTGAAAACCGGGAACCACCTCGAGGAACGGGTCAAGGACCAGACAGACAAGGGAATAAAAATAATGACAATACTTTATTGTATTAAAATTGGACAATTGAATAAGCACTAATTAAAACTTCTTCTTGCCGCCAGGGCAGTTCACGCGTCTCTGGACCTCCTGGGATGGGAGGGGAGGAACGATCGTAGCGGGCCGGGGCTCGTTGAATGGGGATCCGGAGAAATCCTCACGCCGTCCAGGTAGGTCACCAGGTAAGTATACAAGTGTGGGGGCGGGCGAGTCACTGGAACGATATGGCGGGGTTTAACCGTTCGTCGGTATGTGAACACTCAGCTGAGGTACCTTCTTCTTCCGTTTCAGGCAGATGCTTCCAATGGAGGACGTGTGGGGACCACCAGACGGGGAGGACACTTGAAATGAAACGCTCCACTTGGTTGGGCACTGGAACGATACAGTAAGGTTCGCTGTTCAACAGTACATGAAGCTCTCTCCTGATATACCTCTCTCTTCTTCTGAGCAGGGCAACCGGCTTCCAATAGGGGTGTGTGGGGACCACCAGGCTGGGAGGGCACTTGGACGGAAACGCTCCGCTTCGTTGAACACTGAAACAGTACAGGAAGGTCTTAACGGTTCCAATAGCACATGAAACTTCAACTGATATACCTCTCTCTTCGTCTGAACAGGGCAAAGGCTTCCAATAGGGGCGTGTGGAGACCACCAGGCAGGGAGAACACTTGAGCGAAACGCTTCACTTCGTTGGACACTGGAACAAACACAGCACGGTTTTAACAGTCCAGCGATATATAAAACACTCAGCTTTAACAGGGCCGGATCTTCTCACGGAGGAAGTGGGGCTCTTGATTTGTCGACACCTTCCCCTGGAGGCAGCGGGTGGAAGACTGAATGGGAAGAGTGCACGGCAGACTTCTAATATTTCTCCACACAACAATTTCACTTCACAGCACAAACCGGGTGAATCGTCACTTCAGGCACTGTAATTCCACTCACACACCGTGCATTAGGGCCAGCACTCACCCACTGGTCTTTCTCCCACCGGATCGAATCTAGTCCTTGGCCAGGGCTCGACTTCGCTCCAGGAAAAGCAGAAGAATGTTGCAGCTGTCGTTACATTCGGCAAAGAGAGGACTGAAGTTGGAGACAGATCAACAATTCACTCGGTGTAATAATTCACTCGTGCCACACACTTCCAAACTTGCAACACCAACTAGTGCATATAAACAACGGATCCAATACTCATCACTTGCGTCTTTCCCACTGCTGACGATATTCCTTAGGTTTTCGCTGACAAATCCTTCACTACTTCCTTTCTCTTCCTTAGCTTCGATCTCCAGCACTCCACAGCCCAGCCATAATAAAAAGAACGACCCGCTGACAAACACAGTACTACACGGGAGGAGAACCACCCCAGGCGGGGAGGAGAACCACCCCACAGTCTGTTTTCTCTCTGCTTTTAAAGCCCCATCTGAATATGTGTCCCTCTCACAGCGTTCCCTGTGATTGCCCCACACCTGCTGTCACTCAGGCAATTGGCCTCGCTGCCATGGCAACAAATTCACTGTGCATTCACCAGTTCTTGGTCCCGTTCAGGTTTTTGTCACCCCGTGACATTATAACTTATAGCACCACACACTCACTTGATGTTGTTTGCGGCCGTATCATCTCCATCTCCTTGGGAAGATTCAACTCTCAGCTGGAAAGATGTCAAGTATCCAGAAGAACACCATTTGATATCGGTCCACTCGCCCCAGCTGAAGAAAACACACAAAGAGGTTTCCTGATCAAATCAATTATTATTTTCAAGAAAATCCTGATATTACTTATATATCTTAAACACTTAATGCAAGAATTGTTAATAATCTCAGTCCATTACTTTCCAACGTTGGACTCAATTGAGTTGTAGTCACGTGAGCCTGGCCGATCGACACAGTAAAGACGAATCCCATTGAGCGCTGTATCATCACCACGGCCAACTGATCCTTCCACCTTAAAACATCAACATTGAGACAATCTTCCACTGGAAAGAGTTAACTAACCCAACCCTTAGTAACATTTATCTTCATGCTCTTCAGTATTACACAGACACTTTAAAAATCTTAAGCAGCTCCAGTTCCCTGGAGAAACCTGACATTAAATGACAAACAGCAACTCCACAGTTTAGAAAAGAGTCAGTGCACAACTTACCCTCAGACTAAACCCTGCGGCGTACCTTCCACTCGGACACATGCTCTTATATCCCCATGATCCCCACTTCATCCCGTTCGACACCGTCAGCTCAGATCTGTAAGGTCGGTCGACGCTCCGCTCAGAACGTCTTTCTGCAGGCCGACCGCTCACATGCCCAATAATGGCTAGCAGTGAAAACATCATGGAAAAGAAGTGATGCATTGCTACAGCACTGGCCTGATTGATAAAAAATAAATACTGATTGTTAGATTTTCAGGAAGACTATCAGCAGCCTGTCGGAGACTCGGTTATATCTTCAGCAGGACTCTTCACTGAGAACACAAGCTGTCGGTAGCTGTAGTTATAAGGGGAATTTTACATGGTATCTTATAGGCATTCAATGGGCAGTCCTTAAGTGTTGACCTTACACACAGCCTTAGAGATGACCACTAAATCAAATCATCTAAAGACAATAGAAGCTATTACCCCCGACTGAAGATAATGGTCCCCCCCCATTGTATGAACATCACCTGATGGTCATTGGTCACAAGAACTAAGATTATGTAATCACTCACAGAAGATCAAAGACGGACCAAACCCCTTTAATGGAAACTATATTGAGTCTAATCAGTAAATTGATTGCATCATGTTCACCTGGACTGCCCAATACAGTGTAGTTCACCTTAGTTTTTCATGTAATGTAAGGATATAGGATCAGCAGATCTTAAATATATTCTTAAATTTGTAATATTCCTCAGCTATCAGTGATCAGGTGGAAACAGACGCCTCAGCCCTTGTGATGTGAGAATGATCAAGCAGACACAGAGACTGTAAAGTACCATAACATCTTCAAGTTTATTAAGGAAAAAGGCTCATTATTATTCACAAGATTAAGCAAAATCATCCAGCTCATTCTTTGATTGGTCAGTAGAACATGCCTACTTCTTTTTTGAGCCAATCAGAACATTACATTTATATGTATTTAAATTCAGCCAATCATATTATATTATATTTTGTGATAATGACCGACTGACTTTACAGATTTACATTACAAAACTGTTGTATGACATGGTTTATGTTAGTTTATCATAATATGATAATCAATAATTTCAATACATTTGATCTTCTTGCTGTTCTTGCCGTCATCCTCGAACACCTGAAAGAAACCAGATTTAGTTGATCTGCAGTCAGTATTAGTAAGATCTGAGTGTTTGATTGCGATCACATCACCTTAATCACAGCAGAACATGCGCACGTCATTGAGAGCCGGTGTCGTCTCCACTTCCCTGTGACGGTTCTATCAGGGTCTTGATGCCGCAGATTCCTTTTCCCATACAGGTTGGGCTCCAGTTGCCCCAGTTTGTGCTGTCACCCTCCAGCACAAAACCTCTAGTGCAGGTAAAAAAGCCTGGAAAAAATTCAGATGTGACAATATTATGATAAATCTAAATTACGCCATATGCTCTCATTGATAAATGCGGAACAATTAGTTCATGCGTTCATGACCTCAAGGCAAGATTATTGTAATGCTCTACTGGGTGGTTGCCCTGCACGCTTAACAAACAAACTACAGCTAGTTCAAAACGCAGCAGCTCGAGTTCTTACCAGAACCAGGAAGTATGACCATATTAGCCCCGTTCTGTCAACACTGCATTGGCTGCCTATTAAACATCGTATAAATTTCAAAATATTGCTGATTACTTACAAAGCACTAAATGGTTTATCTCCGCAGTACTTGAGCGAGCTCTTAACGCATTATAGTCCTTCACGTCTACTGCGATCTCAAAATTCAGGCTAGTACTAATATTAATAATACCTAGAATATCAACACCGACTGCTGGCGGTAGATCCTTTTCCTATTTAGCACCAAAAACTTTGGAACAGTCTTTCTACCATTGTCCGGGAAGCAGACACACTCTGTCAGTTCAAATCTAGACTAAAAAGACATCTCTTTGACCTAGCATACACATTGTAAGAGCCAGGTATAGTTTTATTATTCTGAACACCTTGTTGGTCACTTACGGTAATTAAGGCACCTGGTGGTGGCGGAGGAAGTAGAGCATATCATCTGTTCACCTGTATGGCTCGTGAGTGACGGGGGAAGTCCTATTTTTGTTGACCGCTGTGTATGTATTGGATACAGAACCCTGTTTGTTTCTCACGCAAATAAATCTACAAAACGAAGTCTTTGGATTCATCATCATTGAGGAAGCGCGTCTGGCAATTTAGTTTCCCTTGCCTAGCCTCTCGGCCGACAAATTCTTTTGGCTTTCAGATTGTCGCCCACACAAAAAATACATTATAGACTTCTATAACTCAATGTTAGGCTGCATAGTTTAGATCAGCCGGAACCGGGAACACTTCCTGATGTACTTGTTACATCATTATAAGGATGGTGTCTATGCTAATATTAGTCTCTTTGTTTATCCCGAGGTTCACCGCAGTCCGCCGTATCCAGATCTGATGAAGGACCAGCGCCTGGACATGACGACAACGCGGTCCTGAAGTGTCCGCTAGTCTCTCCCCTGTGAAGGCCTCCTTCCCTTCCCTTTACCTCTGTACAGATAAAGCGTTGTCGGGATAATTCCGGATCACGTGGCTACGCCGAAGCGATACAAATTCTGTATTATAAATTGTAATAATCCTGATCGGATCTGGAAAGGTCCAAGAGCTGGGGCTCGAACACCGTAGCACATGTTGGCGCACTTGCCCATGATGCTATCGTGTGATATATTTGACTAAAAACTATAGGCTTATTAATACCTTTGGCTTATTCCAAATACTACAAAGTGCATACTTTGTCTTCAATAACAACTGTACATTATTAGATAAATAAAACTTAGCTATACTTTGTTCAAAATACTCTTGTATACTATAATGTATTTTGAAAGTATACGTTCAATGCATTGTTACAATGATAATTTCCAGCACCCAGTTAAATTATACCTAAAACATATTTTTAATGAAGTGCAAATAAATACACTTTTAAAAAATAATCTGAATTTTCACTTCAAGTATATATTTTTTAAATATACTTTTAGAAAATATACTACAGTAAAAAAATTTTTTTATTTATTATACAATTTAAAGTGTGTTAAAAGTTTAATTGTTAAAATAGGTAAAAGCGTGATGCTAATATACTTTTAATATATTTAAAGATAGTACAATTTTTGTTAGTATATTTACAAATATACTATTGAAAAACTGAATATATTTCAAAAAAAAAAAAAAAAAAAAAAAAAATTACCCCTCCTTGACCTGCCACCTTAACGTGGTGGAGGGGTTTGAGTACCCGAATGACCCTAGGAGCTATGTTGTCCGGGGCTATATGCCCCTGGTAGGGTCTCCCAAGGCAAACAGGTCCTAGGTGACGGGTCAGACTAAGAGCGGTTCACACACCCCCTTATGATGACAAACAAATCGAGGACCGTGACGTCGCCCGGTATGGCGCAGCCGGGGCCCCACCCTGGAGCCAGGCCCGGGGTTGGGGCTCGTATGCGAGCGCCTGGTGGCCGGGCCTCCCCCCACGGGGTCCGGCCGGGCTCAGCCCGAAGGAGCGACGTGGGGCCGCCTTCCCGTGGGCTCACCACCTGCAGGAGGGGCCATAAGGGGCCGGTGCTGAGAGGATCGGGCGGCAGTCGAATGCGGGGGCCTCGACAACCCGATCCCTGGACACGGAAACTAGCTCTAGGGACGTGGAACGTCACCTCGCTGGCGGGGAAGGAGCCTGAGATTGTGCGTGAGGTTGAGAGGTTCCAACTAGAGATAGTTGGTATCACCTCTACGCACGGCTTAGGCTCTGGAACCACACTCCTTGATAGAGGATGGACTCTTCACCACTCTGGAGTTGCCCATGGTGAGAGGCGGCGGGCTGGTGTGGGTTTGCTTATAGCCCCCCAGCTCAGCCCCCATGTGTTGGAGTTTACCCCGGTGAACGAGCTGGTCGTTTCCCTGCGCCTACGGGTCGGGGATAGGTCTCTCACTGTTGTGTGTGCCTACGGGCCAAACGGCAGTGCAGAGTACCCGGCCTTCTTGGAGTCTCTGGGAGGGGTGCTGGAAAGTGCTCCGACTGGAGACTCCGTCGTTCTGCTGGGGGACTTCAATGCTCACGTGGGCAACGACAGTGTAACCTGGAGGGGCGTGATTGGGAGGAACGGCCCCCCTGATCTGAACCCGAGCGGTGTTCAGTTATTGGACTTCTGTGCTAGTTACAGTTTGTCCATAACGAACACCATGTTCAAGCATAAGGGTGTCCATCAGTACACGTGGCACCAGGACACCCTAGGCCGTAGGTCGATGATCGACTTTGTGGTCGTTTCATCTGACCTGCGGCCGTATGTCTTGGACACTCGGGTAAAGAGAGGGGCGGAGCTGTCAACTGATCACCACCTGGTGGTGAGTTGGATCCGATGGCGGAAGAGGAAGCTGGACAGACTCGGCAGACCCAAGCGTACTTTAAGGGTCTGCTGGGAACGTTTGGCCGAGTCTCCTGTCAGAGAGATCTTCAACTCCCACCTCCGGCGGAGCTTCGACCGGATCCCGAGGGAGGCTGGAGATATTGAGTCCGAGTGGACCATGTTCTCCACCTCCATTGTCGAAGCGGCCACTCGGAGCTGTGGCCGTAAGGTCTCCGGTGCCTGTCGAGGCGGCAATCCCCGAACCCGGTGGTGGACACTGGAAGTAAGGGATGCCGTCAAGCTGAAGAAGGAGTCCTATCGGGCCTGGTTGGCTTGTGGGACTCCTGAGGCAGCTGACGGGTACCGGCAGGCCAAGCGAACTGCAGCCCGGGTGGTTGTGGAGGCAAAAAATCGGGCCTGGGAGGAGTTCGGAGAGGCCATGGAAAATGACTATCGGCTGGCCTCGAAGAGATTCTGGCAAACCGTCCGGCGACTCAGGAGAGGGAAGCAGTGCCCCACCAACGCTGTTTACAGTGGAGGTGGGCAGCTGTTGACCTCAACTGGGGATGTCGTCGGACGGTGGAAGGAATACTTCGAGGATCTCCTCAATCCCGCCGCCACGTCTTCCATTGAGGAAGCAGAGGCTGAGGGCTCGGAGGTTGACTCGTCCATCTCCCAAGCTGAAGTCACCGAGGTAGTCAAGAAACTCCTCGGTGGCAAGGCACCGGGGGTGGATGAGATCCGCCCTGAGTACCTCAAGTCTCTGGATGTTGCGGGGCTGTCTTGGCTGACACGCCTCTGCGGCATCGCGTGGCGGTCGGGGACAGTACCTCTGGGATGGCAGACTGGGGTGGTGGTCCCTCTTTTTAAGAAGGGGGACCGGAGAGTGTGTTCCAACTACAGGGGGATCACACTTCACAGCCTCCCCGGGAAAGTCTATGCTAGGGTACTGGAGAGGAGATTACGGCCGATAGTAGAACCTCGGATTCAGGAGGAACAGTGCGGTTTTCGTCCCGGCCGTGGAACACTGGACCAGCTCTGTACCCTCTACAGGGTGCTGGAGGGTTCATGGAGTTTGCCCAACCAATCCACATGCGCTTTGTGGATTTGGAGAAGGCATTCGACTGTGTCCCTCGGGGCGGCCTGTGGAGGGTGCTCCGGGAGTATGGGGTCCGGGGTCCTTTGCTAAGGGCTGTCCGGTCCCTATAGGAGCTTGGTTCGCATTGCCGGCAGTAAGTCAGACTTGTTCCCGGTGCATGTTGGACTTCGGCAGGGCTGCCCTTTGTCGCCGGTTCTGTTCATAATATTTATGGACAGAATTTCTAGGCGCAGCCAGGGGCCGGAGGGTGTCAGGTTCGGGGACCACACGATTTCGTCTCTGCTCTTTGCGGATGATGTTGTCGTGTTGGCCCCATCAGACCAGGACCTTCAGCATGCACTGGGACGGTTTGCAGCCGAGTGTGAAGCGGCTGGGATGAGAATCAGCACCTCCAAATCCGAGGCCATGGTCCTCAGTCGGAAAAGGGTGGCTTGCTCACTTCAGGTTGGTGGAGAGTTCCTGCCTCAAGTGGAGGAGTTTAAGTATCTTGGGGTCTTGTTCACGAGTGAGGGAAGGATGGAACGGGAGATTGACAGACGGATCGGTGCAGCTGCTGCAGTAATGCGGTCGTTGTACCGGTCTGTCGTAGTGAAGAAAGAGCTGAGCCGCAAGGCGAAGCTCTCGATCTACCGGTCAATCTACGTTCCTACTCTCACCTATGGTCATGAGCTTTGGGTCATGACCGAAAGAACAAGATCCCGGATACAGGCGGCCGAAATGAGCTTTCTCCGCAGAGTGGCTGGGCGATCCCTTAGAGATAGGGTGAGGAGCTCGGTCACTCGGGAGGAGCTCAGAGTAGAGTCGCTGCTCCTCCACATCGAGAGGGGTCAGCTGAGGTGGCTCGGGCATCTGTTCCGGATGCCTTCTGAACGCCTTCCTGGGAAGGTGTTCCGGGCACGTCCCACCGGGAGGAGACCCCGAGGAAGACCTAGGACACGCTGGAGAGACTATGTCTCCCGGCTGGCCTGGGAACGCCTCGGTGTCCCCCCGGAAGAGCTGGAGGAAGTGTCTAGGGAGAGGGAAGTCTGGGTGTCTCTACTTAGACTGCTGCCCCCGCGACCCGGCCCCGGATAAGCGGAAGAAGATGGATGAATGGATGGATAAAAAAAATTATACTTTTTTGCACTAGGGTTTTTCCTTAAAGGATAATTCCGGTATTTAACACCTTGAGTCTATATTGTAGTTTGTTTTGGATGAACAAGAGTGGTGGACAACATTTTTTTGACAATGGTTCCTCTCTCGAGTTTTTGACTATAAAAGAATTGGCCATGGACCCATTTAACATTGGAGTCAATGGCCATGTCCGAAAATGTCATTAAAACAGCCAATAATGTTCGTTTACAAAACTGTTAAACTCACCGAGTGGTTAGTGATGTTAGTTGATGTTCCAGAAACAAAAAGTGTTGCGAAATACAGTTTCTGTCGTGTTTTATTCATCATTTTGTAAAATCCCATTGAATTCTGTTGAAGGACTGAGTGCTCGTTAATATAAATGCGCTACCGGAAACGGAAAGGGGGCTGTTTACATTTGGTCGATGTAGTCTTTTTGCTCGCTTCCGTTTCTCATAAGGCTAGCGAGCAGAGTAACTGTGCTCCGGGAGAGTAAGCGAAATAAACAAACAAAACCTTGAAAATATTGAAAGACGTGACCACTGACCAGTGCAATATGAAGTTGAACTCGACTGTGACCGTGAGTGTCCCGCGAGACATAAACATCGGTTATCGCCATCAAGTGGTCGGGAGTGTGCTAACGCTTCAGATTCAAATATTGAGCGGAAGTTACACGGTTGTGAAGTGTCTGAAAAAATAGTTCTACTATAGCAAAATAAACGGATTGGAATCATATATTGCGACAATATATTGTTTATAATCATCAACGAACACCACTAACCACTCTGTGAGTTTAACAGTTTTGTAAACGAACATTATTGGCTGTTTTAATGACATTTTCGGACATGGCCATTGACTCCAATGTTAAATGGGTCCATGGCCAATTCTTTTATAGTCAAAAACTCGAGAGAGGAACCATTGTCAAAAAAATATTGTCCACCACTCTTGTTCATCCAAAACAAACTACAATATAGACTCAAGGTGTTAAATACCGGAATTATCCTTTAATAAACTTGAAGATGTTATGGTACTTTACAGTCTCTGTGTCTGCTTGATCATTCTCACATCACAAGGGTTGAGGCGTCTGTTTCCACCTGATCACTGATAGCTGAGGAATATTACAAATTTAAGAATATGTTTAAGATCTGCTGATCCTATATCCTTACATTACATGAAAAACTAAGGTGCACTACACTGTATTGGGCAGTCCAGGTGAACATGATGCAATCAATTTACTGATTAGACTCAATATAGTTTCCATTGAAGGGGTTTGGTCCGTCTTTGATCTTCTGTGAGTGATTACATAATGTTAGTTCTTGTGACCAATGACCATCATGTGATGTTCATACAATAGGGGGGGGGGGGGGGGGGACCATTATCTTCAGTCGGGGGTAATAGCCTCTGTTGTCTTTAGATGATTCAATTTAGTGGTCATCTCTAAGGCTGTGTGTAAGGTCAACACTTAAGGACTGCCCATTGAATGCCTATAAGCTACCATGTAAAATTCCCCTTATAACTGCAGCTACCGACAGCTTGTGTTCTCAGTGAAGAGTCCTGCTGAAGATATAACCGAGTCTCCGACAGGCTGCTGATAGTCTTCCTGAAAATCTAACAATCAGTATTTATTTTTTATCAATCAGGCCAGTGCTGTAGCAATGCATCACTTCTTTTCCACGATATTTTCACTGCTAGCCATTATTGGGCATGTGAGCGGTCGTCCCGCAGAAAGCCGTTCTGAGCGGAGCGTCGACCGACCTTACAGATCTGAGCTGACAGTGTCGAACGGGATGAAGTGGGGATCATGGGGATATAAGAGCATGTGTCCGAGTGGAAGGTACGCCGCAGGGTTTAGTCTGAGGGTAAGTAGGGCACTGACTCTATTTTCTAAACTGTGGAGTTGCTGTTTGTCATTTAATGTCAGGTTTCTCCAGGGAACTGGAGCTGCTTAATATTTTTAAAGTGTCTGTGTAATACTGAAGAGCATGAAGATAAATGTTACTAAGGGTTGGGTTAGTTAACTCTTTCCAGTGGAAGATTGTCTCAATGTTGATGTTTTAAGGTGGAAGGATCAGTTGGCCGTGGTGATGATACAGCGCTCAATGGGATTCGTCTTTACTGTGTCGATCGGCCAGGCTCACGTGACTACAACTCAATTGAGTCCAACGTTGGAAAGTAATGGACTGAGATTATTAACAATTCTTGCATTAAGTGTTTAAGATATATAAGTAATATCAGGATTTTCTTGAAAATAATAATTGATTTGATCAGGAAACCTCTTTGTGTGTTTTCTTCAGCTGGGGCGAGTGGACCGATATCAAATGGTGTTCTTCTGGATACTTGACATCTTTCCAGCTGAGAGTTGAATCTTCCCAAGGAGATGGAGATGATACGGCCGCAAACAACATCAAGTGAGTGTGTGGTGCTATAAGTTATAACATCTCTTACCCAGTGTAAACCTCTTACACCATCTCTAACCCATGGTTTATTTGGCTATTTAAAGACTCAGTTTTCCCCCATCAATAGTTTAGTTATTATCACACTCGCAGTCGTGCCGCTGTTCGTGATTGTGATTGCTGCAGGTGATCATGTGACTAACATTCAATCCGACAGCACAATTATGTATTTTATCATAATATTGTCACATCTGAATTATTTCCAGGTTCACCTGCACTGGAGGTTTTGTGCTGGAGGGTGACAGCACAAACTGGGGCAACTGGGGCAACTGGAGCCCAACCTGTATGGGAAAAGGAATCTGCGGCATCAAGACCCTGATAGAACCGTCACAGGGAAGTGGAGACGACACCGCTCTCAATGACGTGCGCATGTTCTGCTGTGATTAAGGTGATGTGATCGCAATCAAACACTCAGATCTTACTAATACTGACTGCAGATCAACTAAATCTATCTGATTTCTTTCAGGTGTTTGAGGATGACAACAAGAACAGCAAGAAGATCAAATGTATTGTAATTCTTGATCATCATATTATGATAAACTAACATGAACCATGTCATACAACAGTTTTGTAATGTAAATCTGTAAAGTCAGTCGGTCATTATCACAAAATATAATATAATATGATTGGCTGAATTTAAATACATATAAATGTAATGTTCTGATTGGCTCAAAAAAGAAGCAGGCGTGTTCTACTGACCAATCAAAGAATGAGCTGGATGATTTTGCTTAATCTTGTGAATAATAATGAGCCTTTTTCCTTAATAAACTTGAAGATGTTATGGTACTTTACAGTCTCTGTGTCTGCTTGATCATTCTCACTGTAAACCCTAACGCTCAAAATAATTAATTGGTTTGAGTAGGACAAACTTAAAATAAACTAATTAGTTTAGTCGAAATAACTTTTATGAGTATTTAGCACTTTCTTTTTCTTTCAAGTTCACATAACTGATATATTTTAAGTAAACTGAACTGTGTCATTGTTTTTTTTTTAATGAAATTATTTATTTTAATTTAGACAAACTTAATTTTAACTAAAACGGATGGGATGTCTATTTCCCAGCATTCTCTGGCGATGGCACTCGAAAGGGAGAGTAAATGCTACAATTAATTGATGTAATATAATGTTTTTTTCTGCAAGATTAAAGTTAAGTGGGAGATTTAGTAGTGATTAATGTTTTGTTATGCTAATTTAGAAGAATTTCTGTTTCTGTTGGTTTTAGGATAGTTACCATCATGGTGACGAGTGGTGCATGAGCTTGATTTGAGAGCGAATAAAACCTTTATATTGCTGCACTCATACAGAAAGTGCTACTGTATAACATAATGATGTTAATATGTTAACAAATTAGTATGTAAGCAAACTAGCTTGTTGAAGCTAGCGAAGTTTATACTTATTAAAGTGTTCACATTGATATTACACAAAAGTTAAATGTGTGAATTAGTGTATTCAAACATTTCAAGTTAAACCATACTAATGCAATTCCACTAATGCCAACTTCATTTTTGAGTCTATTTAAAAGAGTGTTGTCCTGACTGGAAATCCTCACAGATATCATTTATTTCTAGAAAGGAACACAGTTGTGAGGATACTGTTTTTTCTAATATCTTTGACAGAAAAGGCAGATTCGAGTTTGGCCTGTAATTGACTAATTCTGTATGATCAAGTTGTGTTTTTTTAACAAGCGGTTTAATCATAGCCAGCTTAAAGGTTTTTGGTACTGTAAGAAATCCTAGAGACAAAGATGAATTAATGATATAACCCTGCATCGTAACACATAGCATGATATTTAATACCCATAACATTACTATAGTAGAAGTTTTGGGGATAAACACATAGAATAGAAACCGGTTTATTCCACGATCTCAACACCTCAGTGTGGAGATGGGGGAAAAAACGGTAATCCCCGACGAGGAGGCTGAGATATAGAGTTTTCCTTATATTCTCACTCTCATAATGTTTGGCTGGCCAGAAAATATTTAACTTGGCAACAGCACTAAATAAAACCTCCTTTTATAAGCTCCTCTTTATTCAACAGAGTTATGAGCTGACTTTATTCATTGAAAACTCACAAACATCTGCCTTATTCATAATATATATATATATATATATATATATACATATATCCTTTATTTAATTTTTTTCAAAATACTAACGATACCAATTCCTCGGAACTGGAAATCGCAGCATGAGTGCCTCATCCCGGGGAGAAGAAACCGCAGCGCATGCTGGCACTGGATCCGCAGGCACTGGATCTAACACATGAAGGCAGAGATAGGCGGGGCCCGTCTCAAACCTCGCTGTTAGATCCATTTGTGATCCCTAAGATGCGCGTTGCCGCTGTGCCACGGCAGCAGCGGGACTCGCTCCTCGGGGAGCACGCACCGAACCGTCCTCCTCGAAAAACGCCCGGCGGGAGCGGGGCGTCCAAACAGACAACCTCTCGCAATGCTCAGTCAGCCCCCTTGAGAACTGACTGGCATGCTCTACTCCCAAACAAGCAAAGCAGATGCGTCCCCAGCCGAGATAAAACGAGGGTAGGGAACAACACAACGTTTGAATTCTTGTTTCTCCATAATATATATATATATATATAGATACTGAGACAGACAACAATAAATAGACAGGGACAGATACAGATAGCGCTTGCTGAAGGCAACAGAAGCTAGCGCAGTCTGATCTCAAGGGTGCTTTATAGCTTCCGGGTCGATGACGTCACCCACCTGTGACGTCTCCTTTTTCCATTGGACTGATTATACACGTGCTTCACGACGCAATCACGCAGGGCGTTCCCCAATGCGTCTCGATGCAGCTCGAGTTCCACTTGAAAAGGAAACTGAGTCCTTAAATAGCCAAATAAAAACCAGGATGTGTAAGAGATGGTGTAAGAAGTTTACACTGGGTAAGAGATGTTATAACTTAATAGCACCACACACTCACTTGATGTTGTTTGCGGCCGTATCATCTCTCCGTCTCCTTGGGAAGATTCAACTCTCAGCCGGAAAGATTTCAAGGACTCCAGAAGGACACCATTTTGATATCTGTCCAATCACCCCAGCTGAAGGAAACACACAAAGAGGTTGCCTGATCAAATCAATCATTATTGTCCAGAAAATAGTAAATTTACTTATCTAGCTTAAACACTTAATGCAAGAATTTCTAATAATCAGAGTCCCATTACTTTCCTTCGTCGGGACTCAATTGAGGTGTAGTCATGTGAGCCTGATGAATTTTTGGACAGATCGACACAGTGAAGACGATTCCCATTGAGCGCTGTATCATCACCATGGCCAACTGATCCTTCCACCTTAAAACAACAACATTGAGACAATCTTCCATTTGAAATATACAGATTGGACAGATATCAAATGGTGGTCCTTCTCGAGTCTTGAAATCTTTCCCGGCTGAGAGTTGAATCTTCCCAAGGAATTGGAGATGATACGGCTGCAAACAACATCAAGTGAGTGCTGTCTGGACCTATTGATGTCTCGATGGGGGTGCCACAAGGTTCGATTCTCGGGCCAATACTATTCTCTGTGTATATCAATGCCTGTTGCTCTTGCAAAGCTGCTTTCACTTATGCTGCTAAACATACGCAGGTAAAAATTTACTGTTCTTCTACCAATATTAGATTTTGGCGATGTCATTTATTGAACTGCCTCTACCTCTCTTCTGAAAAGGTTAGATGTGGTCTATAACAGTGCCATCCGTTTTGTCACCAATGCCCCCTTTTAACACCCACCATTGCGACCTATATGCATTAGTGGGCCGGCCCTCTCTACATATTCGACGCCGGACCCACTTGGTACTATTTTATATATAAATCAATTCTACGCAAAACCCCTCTGTATCTGAAACTCTCTCCTCTCCATTGCCTTTTCCCGTTCGTAACCTGCGCTCTAGCAGGTACATCTCCCTAGTTATCCCAAAAGCAAATACTTCCTTCGGCCGTAGCTCCTACCAGTTTTGCAGCTGCATGCGACTGGAATGAGTTACAAAAGGCTCTGAAACTTGAAAACACCATCTCTCTCTCACTGCCTTTAAAGCACGACTATCAGAGCTTCTGCCTGTTCGTTGCACATGTTGACCTCCCTTCTTATAATTTTCCTATATTTTCGCACTCAATTTACCTCTGCTCTAGTGCCTTCTGACCCTTTGAAGCACTCATCCACCCCCATATTAGCAATATAGGAGTAAGTGCCCAACTTACCTTCAGACTAAACCCTTGGGCGTACTCTTGCACTTGGACACATGCTCTTAAACGCCCATGTTCCCCACTTCATTCCCATTCAACACCGTCAGCTCAGATCTGTTAAGTCGGTTGACGCCTCCGCTCAGAAAAGTCTTTCTGCAGGACCGACCGCTCACATGCCCAATAATGGCAAGCAGTGAAAATATGGAAAAGGAAGTTGTAAAAGCCCGCTATTCGGCCCCAACTTCCGGTTTCCAAATAGCCGGTAAAGGACGCGCGTGTTCAAGTCTTTCCAGCGTCTCAAAGGAATTTTGGTTAAATAAGACACATGTTCTCATATGCAATTATCTTGTTTTAATCTGACTCCATGAATTAAAAAAGGTTCAATGTTGCAATAAGGTTATGTTTACACTTAAAATAGTTACAACATGATGTAATGAGAATTTAAACCATTTGTACCCAGCATAAATGTAAAATGTTACCTGAGAGAGAGAGAGAGAGAGAGAGACGAGAGAGAGAGAGGGAGAGAAAGAGAGAGAAAGAGAGAGACAAAGGCAGAGCCTCTGTCTCAGTTCAGCATCCAAAGCAAAGAGACCAGAAGAACATTTGCAATCAAGATTTGTCATCTCCTCCGACCATGTGACTAACACCTAGGTGTGAGATATTCAAACTGACCAATCAGACCATCACCATTTCCCCCATTGTCCAAAAAGCTTTGGCCTACAGGCCCACATCAGTCTTAGCACCTGCTGTACTGGAAAATGTCTGAGAGAAAAGCAAGTGTCTTTGTTGCGTTGAAATAAATCTTGGATTATTTCCAACCTTACAAAATGATGCATTGCTACAGCAACTGGCCTGATTGATAAAAATATTCTAATTGTTAGATACATTTTCAGGTAGACTATCTGCAGCCTCAGCTATCAGTGATCAGGTGGAAACAGACGGCCTCAACCCTTGTGTTGTGAGAATGATCCAGCAGACACAGAGACTGTGTATAGTACCATAACATTCTCAAGTTTATTACGGAAGAAGCCTTATATTTATACACAAGATTAAGCAGAATCATCCTCGACGTTCATTCCATCCAATCATAGTCCTCAAAGATCAACCCCTGCCATATTTGGCATGTTAAGAAATATAATACCAAGGAAGAGAGCTCAGATGTTTAAATGTGTGTCTTGAATTCACGTTTTGGGTGCGAGTGTGTTCAACCCTAGTTCTTGTTTTGTCTAGGTGTGTCCATGATGTGGAGATAACAACGTTAAGAAGTTACACAAGGGCAGTCTTACACAAGAATAGTCAAAAGTGGAGCCTCAGAAATAAGAAAATAATAGCAATAGCCACTTTAAATTAATTCTGTTTGGCTTCTAAACTAAAACTGACCCCGGGGTCAGTAAAACTGCTGTAAGGATTTGTTTTTGAGCCGAGAACTTCTTCAGACTGGTTAATCAATTTTGTGATGTCCTTGGTCTACCTAATGAGCAGCTAGGAGCACCGAGCGCACACCAAAGACCTGTACGTCACGTGAACACACAAAAACACAAACATTGATCCAATAAAATATACTTTTAACTGTCAGTGTCCTTGAAAAAAAAAATGTCTTGGTAAAATGTCAATAGAATATTTTGTGACCCCATCATCTTGCAAGAGATGAGAACTCAAGAGTGAGAACCAACAGTGTGTTTCTTTGCAAATATAACAAAACTTATTAGAAAACATTTAAAAGTAGTAAATGGCAAAGAAAAGAAAAAAAGTAACTACTACAGACAACAGGGTTTCCCAATCATATCCAATGGCAATTGCTTTGCAAATAAATCAAACAAAAATTTCACTCCAAACTCCAAAGCAAAAGTATTCACCAAATCAAACCACTAGAAATGGTCAGATGCTGGCGTACTGGTGGACCGGCATATGTTGTCTTTTGGATGCTAGTATGATCCCAGCAAGACCACAATATCATGTTACATATCACATTTATGTTTACTGGTACTCAATACAATCCCCATTGTTAAACACTGCTCAGTTTTCATATAGTCCCAATCTGAATAAAAGTAACACTGAGGCAATGTTGCAGTTAGTGAACTACTCTCTGTGATGACTGAGCATTAGTGATGACACCAGCGGTTAACAAGCAGATTCACTGAAGAAAAGAGGAACAAGAACAAAACAAAGAGAAGAGATGAGCAGAAACACAACAACTACAACTGACTTACATCCACACAGCCTTAGAGGAAATCAACTGCAAATAAAACCAATATATCTCACCAGAGGATGATTAAAAAAACTTGTTAAAAAAGTATTACCGACCGAGTCGATCATTCTCTGGGGAGCCACGAACGCCGAGCTAAGTGAGCTGGTCGATAGGTGTAAGTCACAGTTCAGCTCACGTAGCACGGCGTTCGTGGCTCGACTGGTCGAGTCTGTTTTCCAAAGATGGCTCCTGCCTGTATACGCGACCTGTACTGTCTTTATAAAGTATCTTATTAAACTGTCTGTACACTTACACAGTTCTCAATGCTTCGATTTGCATGCAGGGACCCTCATTATGCTACCGTGTTAGTGTGAGGCTATTTTGAGCCGTGTTAGCGGCATTAACTAGCAATATCTTTTTACTTATATTCTATGCCCCATATACTAGCGTTATAAGCTAATCAGTTTTTAAGAGATAAAACTCTTTACATTCGATTATCTTGAAAACACATCCCAGAGAACGGTCGACTTGGTAACCATGTGTTAATTACCCCTAGGTTCATTTTGCGCTGGAATTGTCCTTCAGGGTGAGTAAATCATGGGGTTATTTTCATTTTTTTGGTAAAACTATCCCCTTTAAGCCTTGTGATGAAAGATAATATATGGCAAACTAAAATTATATATTTTTATTATATTAAATACAAATTACAGTCTCTCAAAGTATTTAATTACAAATTACATTTCATTCATTTATTTAAGGAAAATACTCAAAAGAAATTAAATACGCATTTCAAATAGGCTACATGTAATTTCAAATACTGCCCATCTCTGCCGATGACGAGCAGGTGTAACGTTTGCACTGGACTTTATATTCAAACAGCGTTTGCACCTGTATGTTCACCATGGTTCATTTATGTACATTATGCCTTGATTATTATAATAATTTTGGTAACACTTTTATTTTACGGTGCTCGTGATACAGAGTAATTACATAATTAAGTACTTAGTAGTAGATGTTGTAATAACATGTAACTACATGTACTTAACATGCAATTAAGTTATGGAACAGCCTGTACTTACACATTGTAATTACACACATGTAATAGGCAGCTACTGTTACACATATGTAACAAGCCGGGTCAGTTACATATGGTGTTACCAACTTGGGTACAATGTAATTATATAGAAAGTACTTAGTACTACACAATGTAACAAAAAGTGTATCAAGACTGGTACTTAAGTGTACTTCATGTGTATCTACATACCTTATCCATCTGTACTGTAGTTTGGATTAACTCACTAGTTCACAGCATAAATACATGTAGTAGCTTCCTAATTACATTGCAATTACATAATATTACACAGGGATAAGCTACGTAAAATAAAGTGTATCAAGAATGTACTTAAGTGTACTTCATGTGTATCTACATACCTTATCTGTACTGTAGTTTGGATTAACTCAGTTCACAGCATAAATAGGCTACATGTAGTAGCTTAATAATTACATTGCAATTACACAATATTACACAGGGATAAGCTACGTAAAATAAAGTGCATCAAGACTGTACTTAAGTGTACTTCATGTGTATCTACATACCTTATCTGTACTGTAGTTTGGATGAACTCACTAGTTCACAGCATAAATACATGTAGTAGCTTCCAAATTACATTGCAATTACACAATATTACACAGGGATAAGCTACGTAAAATAAAGTGTATTATTTTTGTTACCATAATTTTTTTAAAAGTTGTATGACATGGTTCATGTTAGTTTATCATAGTATGATGATCAATAATTACCATCCATTTGGTCTTCTTGCCATCATCCTCCCACACCTGAAAGAATAAACAGATTTAGTTGATCTGCAGTGTCAGTCTGAGTGTTTGGTTGTGATCACATCACCTTAATCACAGCAGAGGACAGCAGAACATGCGCACGTCATTGAGAGCGGTGTCGTCTCCGGGTCCCTGTGGCGGTTCTACCGATGTCTGTATGCCACAGATTCCCTTTCCAAGACACTCTGGACTCCAGAAGCCCCACTCGCGCCCAGTCTGTGCCGTCACCCTCCAGCACATCACCTCCACTGCAGAAGAACCTGGAAAACAATTCAGATGTGACAATATTATTATAAAATAGAGTGTTGTGGCGCCTCTATTGTGTTTGTTTTTATATGTTTGGAGATGCAGTGGATGCATTTGTGAGCCCAGAACAAAATTTCTCATTGGGACAATAAAGTAAACAACAACAACAAATGTTATTGTGCTGTTGGATTGAATGCCAGGTCACATGATCTCCTGCAGCCGACGGCCTAATCACTGCAATCTTGAACAGCAGCACGACTGCGAGTGTGATATTAACTAAACTGAGTTCTTAAATAGTAAAATAAAACCAGGACGGGTAAGAGAGGGTGTAGGAGGTTTACACTGGTGCTATAAGTTTATAAGATCTCTTAGCCACACACTCACCTGATGTTGTTTGCGGGCCGTATCGTCTCCGTCTCCTTGGAAAGATTCAACTCTCAGCCGGAACTTTTTCAAGGACTCCAGAAGGACACCATTTGATATTGGTCCACTCGCCCCAGCTGAAGAAAACACAGATGTTTCCTGATCAAATCAATCTGTTGTCACAATTTCTCTACACAATGCAAGAATTGTTAATAATTTAAGTCCATTACTCTCCTACGCTGGACTCAATTGAGGTGTATTCCTGGGAGTCTGATGGTCCTTTGGACAGATCGACACAGTGGAGACGAATCCCATTGAGCGCTGTATCATCACCATCAATTGGTCTTTCCACCTTAAAACATTTATGCATTTGGCAGATGGCTTTCATCCAAAGAAAACTTGCATTTCAAGGTACACATTTACATTCTTATCAGTTCTTGCTTTCCCTGGGACTTGAACCCATAACACTGGCGTTGCAAGCACCACCGCTCTAACTGTTGGAGCTACAGGACATCAATGAAACATCACATAAAACACAATCTTCCATTTGAAAGTGTAAAATAACCCAACACTTAGTAACATTTATCTTCATACTCTTCAGTATTACACAGACACTTTAAAAATCGTAAGCAGGGTCCAGTTCCCTGGAGAAACCGGGAATTAAATGACAAACAGCAACTCCACAGTTGATCCTTTAAAGCACTCATCCACCCCCATATTAGCTAAATAAAGTCAATGCCCAACTTACCTTCAGACTAAACCCTGCGGCGTACGTTCCAGCTGGACACGAGTCCTTAGACCCCAACAATCCCGACGGCCCTCCATTCGACACCCGACAGCTCAAATGCGTAAGCTTGGCCATTGCTGAATACAGGACTTTCTGCAGACGTAACGCTCACAGGCCCAATAATGGCTAGCAGTGAAAACAATCATGGAAAAGAAGTGATGCATTGCTACAGCACTGGCCTGAATGCTGACTGTTAGATTAATTTGTAGATAGACTATGTGTAGAGACAGAAACACCATAACCTTCTCAAGTTTATTAAGGACGAAGCCTCATATTTATACACAAGATTAAGCAGAATCATTAACCATGATGTCCATTCCATCCAATCATAGTCCTCAAAGATCAACCCCTGCCATATTTGGGCATATTAAGAAAATTATGTTTTATTAACAAAGTTCGGGAGGAGCACTTTCAGATAATTAAACACGAGTGGGAGCACATTCAGTTAATCAACCCAATCAACGAGTTAAGAGATACAGCAGATAATCACGCTTTGAGTCACAGGAGTGGTCAACTCTGGGCTTGTTGTCTTTCACTTGGGGTTTCTTTTCCTCAGCTCTGGGCTACTAGGCATCTGGGTTTAATGACGGATCAGTATATCCAAAGAGGCAATCAACTCATCAGTTTTTTATACTCCTGTTGTTTCCCACTGAAGTTCGGTTCTAATCTTCACCTTTTCATGTCCCTGAACTCCAGTAAACTCAACCAAGATGGCTGATTTCCTTTTAAGGTTCCAGAAGTAAAACCAGTCTTTTGTGTCCTTGAGCACGCACACACACACACACACGCACGCACACACACACACACACACACACACACACACACACACACACACACACACACACACACACACACACACACACACATATGATCGCTTCTGCCTTCCTCTTATCCATCCAGAAAAAGCAGAGAGGAAGAAAAGCATATTAACCATAGTGATTAGTAGGGTCATGGTGGTTGGGAAAATTTGGGATGGATGAACTTAAAAAAAAAAAATACTTTGTGTTCTCCTGAGAAACTTGCGGTCAGTGCTTAACTCAAGGAGTTCAGTAAAGTTGGCAATATATTCACAGATTCAACTAAATTGGGATAAAAGTGATGCTCTGTGGTGCTGGTTTGAATTATAGTAGTCCGAGACTTCCAGGTAGATTATAAGTATTTGGGGGAATTTTTTAGGAATATAAGAGACCTGCATGTAAAACACACTTTAGACAAACACTGATCAGCTCCAATAGCCAGTAAAAAGCATGTGCTTGATAGTTCATTTACACTTATTATCTTTCATGAGGTTTTAGAGACTGTGAAAGCAGAAATCACACATTTAACCAAATATGATCCATGAAGCGTCTGTGTGTGTGCGATAATAACAGTCTTTGATTTCTGATTCATAACCGCTTCTTGATTCCAGCACCGTTCATGATATTCGCTGCAGGAGTGTGTTTATAATGTGTCCCAGCATCCTCTGCTCTGGCCTTCCTCTCGTTCATGTCGTCCACGAGTGTCTTCAGTCTGTCCAGGTGATGAAGAGCTCTGAGAAAACAGACAAAAGAACAACAGTGACCAGCAGCCGACGAGAGCAGCGCTGCTTCTCTGAGATCACATGACTCTCCTGACCTCTGTAACGACCCGCCGCTTCCCATGGCAGTTTCTTCTGTTTGCTCCTGAGGAACCTTATTAAAAAACACAATCACAAAAACATAACATTAAGAGGCTGGGAAGGAATAATGCAGGACAATTCTGAAGTGGCATATATATATAAACCTTCACATGTCATGATTGGCTGGTCACATGACTTACGAGAACCAATGGTCTCTGTCGTCAACACCACCAAAGGTCAGCTTTGTGTGAGGAAACTTATTGTAAGACTTAAGAGGAATATATTGCATGACATACTTTAATTATAGTTTTATGGCACTTTTTTGAGCGTAGCGGGTATAAAAAAAAACGTATGTTGAAAAGAGTAGCGTGAACATTATGCATAACATCTAATTTTGTGTTTCACAGAAGTAAAAATAAAGCAGAAATTAAACTTGAGGTTCTAATGCTTGCAGTTTCATCTCTGAACTTGCATTGGAGCGCTTCAATATTATCACCAGTTTATGAATAAATTGCTTGTGTTTGATCATCATTTTGTATATTGTCTTGCTAAATGAATAGATACAAATGATTCGTTTTTTATACCATGTCTGCAATGGAAGAGACTGGAACGTCACAATGTGAGAACTAGATTTTTCCCACATTGTACATTGTTTTTTTAAAATTCATGACAACAAGATGCTATTCAGATTTAGTTATGAATTTTAAATGCAATATAGGTCACTTTAGACCTTCTGCCACATGCACTAATGTAGTGAACGATCTGATGTAAAGTGTTGTGCAAAACAATGTGAAACTACAAGGTTCTGTTTAGAAAGTCTTTATTGCTGATATTTGACAAACGTTTCAGCAGAAGTTCAGGAGTCTTCAGAAGAAATCACTAATCAAGAAAGCAAAATACTCCAATAATAGGTCGGATGCAAATGTCATGATCATCCGGTTACTTTATTTTGTGATAATGACCGGCTGACTTTACAAATTTACATTACAAAAACTGTTGTATGACACGGTTCATGTTAGTTTATCATAATATGATGATCAAGAATTACAATACATTTGATCTTCTTGCTGTTCTTGTTGTTGTCATCCTCGAACACCTGAAAGAAATCAGATTTAGTTGATCTGCAGTCAGTATTAGTAAGATCTGAGTGTTTGATTGTGATCACATCACCTTAATCACAGCAGAACATGCGCACGTCATTGAGAGCGGTGTCGGTCTCCACTTCCCTGTGGTCCTTCTACACGGAGTCTTGATGCCGCAGATTCCTTTTACCCATACAGGTTGGGCTCCAGTTGCCCCAGTTGCCCCAGTTTG
>JARPMJ010004153.1:0-80675 GCA_033366665.1 Phoxinus dragarum
CACTCCCAAACATACTGCCATTCTTCAACTCTTTTTCATTACTTACACAAAAAAGTAAAAGCATGACCAAAAATATGTGGAAGAAAACAAGGAAGAAAACTTTTAAGATGGAATAGTTTAAAGAGATTTGAGCTTACATCTCAATAAAAAAACATTTTATACAAATAAGAATACAGAACTTTCTTGCCAACATTCAATATATTGGGTTACCTAGCTTAGCTTTAATGCCAAAACTACACAGAACACTGGTTCCATCCCATATGAGTTCATGGATGGTCACGGTTGGTTCTAATGCTCATACAGACCAAATATAGTCCCGACAAGCATAAGCGACAATGAAGCCGCCGTTTGCAATGATGTCAGACCTGGAGATGAATGAGATTAAAAACTGTACCGTTCCTAAATTAAACTATTTACAGTGGAGCATCCAAATTCTCCCTGCTGGAGTGGCTCGCCATCATTAGAACTGCATGTCTGCATAACAATAAACTTATTTTCTTAGATTGTTTCACAGTGCATATAATTTCAGTGGGAATAAAAGGAAAGAGAAAATCAAAGGGACATTACAATCTTTTCCAGATTTGTTTTGGATTTCTACAATATGATTTGGATTTCTCATTATTGGCCCTGCTATGCACCCATTCTTGTTATTGCACGTGACACATGGACCTTAAAATAAACCAATGACAAAACAGAACAGGAACATGTGTGATCCAAGACAACAATAATCTCACTATGAAAAAAAACTCAATCTTCCTGGATAAATTTAAATTTCTCCACACCAAACAAACGATGGGTCCGTTTCCATCCTCTCTAAAAATGTATTTCCATTCTTCATCGTTTTTTTCCCCCTAAACATGCATCCAACTGGTTACCAGTAACACAGCTGACATCATCTCCCATGTTTGTGGTCTGAGTCCATGCTTGAGTTTGAGTCCAAGGTTAAAGTTCAGAGACCATATGATTAAAAAAAAGTGCTTTTATAGGTCAGTAGGACTTCTTCCCTCAGGGCGTTCTAGAAAGTTCATATTAACAGGTATCATCTGTGGAAAAAACAGTACCGGTACATTTAAAATGCATTTCCACTAGAAATGTTTTAGCAATTTCCAAATTAAACATTAGTTCTTACCATGATACCACCATTTTGTCTTCTTTGGATTTTTATTACATGTCCGTACATAAAAGGAGTTATCAGGTGGCCGCCTCTGTAAAGAAAAAGACATAAATAAATAAAAAAGAATCATAATTATAATAAATATATTTGTATATAAACTACCGTTCAAGTTTGGGGACCGGATGCTTTTTTAATGTTTTTGAAAGTGGTCTCTTATACTCACTAAAGCTGCATTTATTTGATAAAAAATACAGTAAAAACAGTAATATTGTGATATATTTTTTGTTTAAAATAACTTTTTATATTTTAATGTATTTTAAAATGTGATTTACTCCCCAAAGCTGAATTTTCAGCATTATTACTTTAGTCTTTAGTGTCCCGCCGTGATCCTTCAGAAATCATTATAATATGCTGATTTGGTGTTCAAGAAACATTTCTGATTATTATCAATGTTGAAAACAGTTGTGCTGCTTAATAATTTTGTGGAAACTGTGCTACATTTTTCTCATGATTCTTTAATGAATAATAATTTAAAAAAGTTCAAAAGAACAGCATTTATTTAAAATTTAAAACTTTTGCAACTTTATAAATGTCTTTACTGTCACTTTTAATTAATTTAATGCATTCTTGCAGTATAAATATATGAATATCTTTTTAAAAAATCTACTTTTGAACGATAGAGTATATACTACATGAAACTAGTTTACGGAGACAATGTTTGCACAAATCAATACAAATGTATGAAGCATTTTGGAGTTTCTTTTAAATTTTGTCAAGAAAAGTCATTAATGTTGGAATAAGTGGGTGTAAATTGAACAGATTATAAATGCTTAAAGTTCGACTGTTTTCCTCTCCGGTCACTAAGGTCGTATAAACTGTCAAAAAGTCAGCGTTAAGACATAAGCAAGTACTATAATAAGTAAGCCATTGATTCAGAAAGGCACTAAATATAGCTGTGTGATGCGGTTAATGTCTTACTATTGTAACTAATGAACAAACTTATCTGTCTAATATGTCAAATTAGAAGTGTGCTATCTTTACACATTCATCTGCACTGTAACTTTAGAATCCAAAGAGATACAATAACCATGATCTTATTCCTAAATGACAACGATTCGGCTATGTCTATTAAACATTTGACAAGTACGATCACAGCGAACATTCAAAACTGTTGGCACTTCCGCTGATCCAGAGACAGCATTTGTATAGGCATGAAACAGCGTCACAAACAGGCTTTTCAACCAGACAGTATCATTATTTCTGTTACAATCATTTCAATTATCACAGAAGTACTGTGATAAAGGTTTATAGTTCGGATATAAACACTGATATCTACGTTAGTGATCAAAATAGAGGAAACCACCTTTTGAAAGTAATATGATGCTTCAAATAAAGATCAATTATATTACACCTGTAGATGGCGACAAGTTAAAAACATGTGTTTGTCATTGAAACATTCATTCAAGAGATTCGTTCAAAAACGCTCGCTGCGTCTGTATATGCTTCCATACTATATGGTAGGCAAAAAAACTGTATGTGAACCGAGTAGTAGAAGTATGTCCGAATTCGTAGTATTAATAAAAAAAACAGTATGGTGAAAAGTCCCTGGATGACCTACTACTTCCGGCGAGATTCTGAAGAGTACATTCGATGGACACTTTACTCTCCCATGAGGCCACGGGAGAGGGCTTGTGAATAATCTTCTTGTGAAGCCGTAAGTCACATGACAGTGACAACATGGCGGGTGTAGCATGTCCGAATTTCATTTATACTACACACATTCATACCATATAAAACATACTTTAACTGTAGCAATGAACATTTCTGCCAGAATAGTGGGAGAACCGTGATCTCTATTTTAAACTGTGATGCTCAATGTATTCAGGATTGTGCAGCTCTAGTACATCAAGAAAACGATTGCATTGTGACGCGAGACACTTACCTTCTCTTTGCAGCTAGACAGCATGCTAATAATGCTAAGACAAACAGACTGCACCGAAAGAGCTGGTGACCAATCCTCCGTTAAGATGGACAGGCAGATGTGGCCATTGCTATAAACATGGGGATGGACAGGTATATTGTCTCCTGTGAACATTACCTGTCAAAACACAACATAACAAAAATCTTTCAAAATGGTACATGACCATGACCATATGACCTTATATGACCATGTGTGCTTGCCTTGCTCCAAGCTGCTCAATACAATAAAAAAAAAAATGGTGACCATTTGATGGACGCTTGAAGAAAACTTGAACGATGACGACACCACAGTTTTCTGCAGAGCTGTCTGGTCTCATATTTGATGATTGTTATTTTTCTGTTCATCACTGCTTTGAAACAATCTGTATTGCATAAAGCGCTATATTAATATAAGGTGACTTGACCTGGTGGTCAAGCAATATTTTCCATGAATAACAACTTAAATTTTGACCTGTTCCTCCCACAAAGCTATTATATAAATTCAGAGGACTTGAAATTTAGCGCATTTAGTATAGACTATAATTTTATGATGCTTTTATGGTGATTTTTGTCCTTTTCAGAGCTTGAGAGCTTCAGTCCACATTCACTTTATGGAAAAGAGCAGCATTGACATTCTTCGAAACTTCTCCTTTTGTGTTCCACATAACAAAGAAAGTCATTTGGATTTGGAACAACACAAGGACGAGCAGATGATGACAGAATGTTAATTTTGGGGTGAACTATCCCTTTAAATCATAAGCCAGTGCTTAGTCCTCACAATTGGCATGAGGCCGCTAGATTAGGAGGTGGAGGCAGAGACAGCCGGCTGAATGAGAAGCCGGCGCCAGATCCGGACCTCCATACGGAAAAGCATAGGGCGCTCTCGGTCATAACACAGCCAGTGTCTCACTTCCGATTAAATGCACTTAATGCACACAAACTCTGCTAGGGCTACTTCAGCAACAAAAATGTTGTTCATCATCAGTCACTTTTAATCTTAAGTGCTTCCTTCCTTTATCACATGTAAAAGTCATTTGACTAAGAATATACACTAAGGCATACACTTACCTTTGCTCCGTTTAGACTTTATATCAGCTCTAAACCATCAACAGCATTTCTGTCACTTGTTCTAATGCATTTTTTCGACTATAACAGTCCCTGCCTCCATAGGGTCATGCAGTTCTTAACTCTAAAGTGGCGTGTGAGCTTGTTTATCTAATTTGGTCTATACTGGTCTGTTATTTATAGTGGGACTGATATGTAAAATAAGATCAGAGCTAATCCCCTCAAATGTGGCCTTTAAATCCACGGTCTACAACCTCAATCTTGTGCAGATTGATCCTATTATTTTACTGTTGTAGGTGCAAAACAGACTTTAGTTGACCTATGTACACTTAGCAACTACAAAAGAATATTATAGTGAGTATAGCAATGCACAAAGTTTGATTTTATGCAAATGAGCAGGTACATGTGATCCGCCTACTGTAAGTGATTGTTGAGTGTAAGCAAATGGGGGAGAAGTTAATGTTACCATGAGCGATCGCACTTGTGTATATGATTTGTCTCTGCCTACATACAGAAATATAATAAAATGGTAGATGGAAAACCAGTGTTACTGTTGTCTAAAACTAAAATGATTAAGCTAACTGAAAGCTTAAAAGAAATAAAATATAAATATTAAAAGAAATAAAATATAAATATTAGATGAAAATACAAAATGTATATAAGCACTAATAAACTACTAAATGAAAACTGAAAATATAAAAATAAAAGCTAATTTAAAATATAATAAAAAAATATATAAATAACACTGGCCAGAAATTTGGCAAATAAAAATAAAATAAATTATTTCTATTAATTTTGCAATAAAAATTTATTCTAGAAATATATATTTCGACTACCGGTATATTAAATACACTTTATTTAGAATTAAATAGTTAATAAAATATATTTAGAATTACCTGAGGCGAGTCAAAGGGATAACGACCACTAAATTTAAATAGAAGCTGAAATTTCTCCCCTTCATAAAGAGTACCAGATGCTCCTTCCATATCCACAATCCATCTGTAAAGAGAAACAGAAAGACATGAATTTTTTTTTAATTCGCTTTGGTACTTAGGTGTACATTTTCAACTCTTCCACAAAAAAATTACACTTGTAACACAGCTAGTCATTCTTTCAAAACCTGATCCCATGCTTTCATAACAGTTACCGGTATACACATTTCAGTCCACATAACTATTGTTTCAAACACAAGAGTATTGCAATATGTGGAGTACATTTGGTTTAATCACCAAAACACAACAGTATGATCTTCTTTCAATTTAGTACTTTTAAAGAAAAACGCCGACTTTTTGGTACTTTAGCTTATTCACCGTATCCCCCAGAGTTAGATAAGTCCATACATACCCTTTTCATCTCCGTATGTGTCGTAACTCTGTCTGACGCACCCACCGCTAGCCTAGCTTAGCACAAAGACTGGAGGTAAACGGCTCCAGCTAGCAATAAGTGACAAAATAACGCCAACATTATACAAATCACAACATGTAAATAGGAAAGTCACAGCATGTACAAATAACAGGGTAACGTGAGACAAAGCCATCTTCTAACCGTATACATACTGGGAACTATATTCTCAGAACTCGAAGCACTGCTACTTGGGCGGAGTGATTAGCGCAACACTTTGAGAAAACTCTCTGCTCCTCACCATGGGGCTTCTCAGGTGCAAATCCCTCCGCAGAAGTAGCAGTGCTTCGCCTTCAGAGAATATAGTTCCCAGTATGTATACGGTTAGAAGATGGCTTTGTATACGCACGGAGATGAAAAGGGTATGTATGGACTTCTCTAACTCTGGGGGATACAGTGAATAAGCTAAAGTCCCCAAAAGTCGGCGTGTTCCTTTAACAATCAGTTAATTTAATAGCAAACAAAGCAAAATGCATATCACACTTGTTGCTGAAATAATTATAGTAATACAGGCTATATATGCCACATTAGAAAATACCATTACCTAACTTACGCAACATAAAATCCATAATGTTTGTAATAATATCTATTCAGTGTGTTATCAAAAGGTGTGATGAAGTTATGAAACTGTCATGAGGTTGTGTGCTAGAACAGAGTTTGCTGGCAATACAGTAAATGTTCTCACTGTGCCACATGACTGAATCTATACTGCAGTTGACCTGTATAAGGGTGAGTTACAGTAATGTGGAAGTCTCTACCATGGTAATCTGTTTACAGTATCACATGGCATGCATACTGCAATGTAAAATGCTGTGTTTGATGCCATCTGTCTCCCTTCTTTTCTTTCTTTCTTCAGTTCTTTTGATGTTGTTACACAGTCATTGACTTTTTCCTCTAACTTGTACTCAATCCTGCTCTATGTTCACAAATTGAAAATCCCTCTGTCACACGCACACACAGTAGAAACTATTGAGAGAGAGAGAAAAAAGATGCCATAAAGAGAGAGAGAGAGAGAGAGAGAGAGAGAGAGAGAGAGACATGAAGTAGCAAAATAATGAGCAATGAAAGACAAGACAACCATGAAATATCCAGAACTAAACGATAAAGGAAGCGCCACTATGTCAGAGGTCAAACAGATGATGGCTCTTTCTGGCAGAAAATCCTTGACCCAAGTCGCTCTGGGATATTCAGCTCAATTTTCAGTCATTTTGGCTATTATAAACTTATAGAGAGCAATTTGACAAGCCTTCCTTCCCTAGTAACACAAAGGTATTTAAGTGAGAGTGAAAATGGACAAAAAACTAAAGAGGGAGGAGATTTTCCTGACTCAACACATGGGACTCACTGGGATATATCACTATGTGGCTCACAGCTCACATGTGTGTCCTTCACTAATTCTAAAGCATTTCACAAGCATACAAGGCCTGATATCACTGGAGGAAACATCTAGCACAGAGGGCGATACAAGTTTGGTTAAATGAATGAACTTCAGCTTTTGGGAACAGAAATGCACCACATTATATATGCTAATGAGAACATTTCTCATGTTGACATGTTAGCCTAAAATGTAACAAATAAAAAAAAACATATATATATATATATATAATATATGCATTTAAAAATATATTATTAAAAATTTAACCATATTTAATTAATGAATCACAAGTTCATTTAGTAGAAGCACACCCCTAGTACAGGCATACTTTTAAATGTGCAATATCAATGTCAGAACAACAGAAAACAGACTCTGCGTCAGATAAAGTGACATCCACAATGCCATTTTCCTGGCACAGCATTATCATATCAACAGCAGCAGTTTGTTTTCAGAAGAGTGAGAGCATTCCGGAGGCGAAGTGAAAATATTCCTGGACCATCAGTGCTGCGTCGGCACAGGAGCTCACATTTCTGCCTTAGTTGAATGGAACATTACTTCACAGGAGAGAAGATGCTATTATAGATAGTAGGGGTGTAATTGTACCGAAAATGATCGGTGCAGGTCTTTCCATTCGGATGTGTAGCGAACTTCTCTGTAACGTAATTTCAAAGTTTTCCCCTAGGATTGGACAATATTTTTATATAGATGTACATTGATGTTGCGACCACATCTGAAAAATAATGAAGGACACAAATTGAGCTGGTGGCGGATAAGTGCACGATCCATGTTGTCTTACACGTGCTTTACATAAAGCGCTTCAAACTAATGCTGCCTTCATATCGAAATCACACACACACACACACACGAAAATGTATAATATATCTCTTTTTAATTTAATTTAAAGAGCTATTTCTGACTGATATATTATATTCTTTAGATTAAGGGGTTTTAATACCAAGGAAATATTTCCTAGTCAGAAACTGGACATGAACCCTCCTCTCAAGTTTAATTAATGGGAAACTCTGAAATAATTTTTGGTTGGTACTAGTGAGTTGGTAGCATCACCAAGCTTGGAAGGACCACTTAAATGTATATAAGGCAGAGATTGCATCCGTTAGGTCCCAATATTTTTCATTGATAATTATTAATAATCAAAGTAATCCCATACAGTTGTTTCAAGTCATTAACAGACTGCTTAAAGGTAACAGGTCTTCCAAAAAACCCATTGCTAATCTCTGTGATGATTTTCTCAGCTCTAAGATTGAGAAGGCGCAAAGTTGTATGAATATTTACTTCTGTCCCAGCTGATTCTGCTCTCCGAACTTCTCCACACTTGAATTGATCTCTCTGGGCAAATACGTTTCACAAATGAAGGCTGCCACCTCAATAGATGATCATGTACCAACTTGTTTGTTTAAAGCATGTTTTGCCTCTGTAAGCTCTGTTGTTTTGAGCATTTTAAACAAGACTCTACGCTCTGGTGTGGTGCCAGCAGCTTTTAAAATGACTGACGTTACACCTAGGCTGTACCATAAAAGACTAATAATTTCAATATTTATTTAAATAATTATCGTCCCATTTCTAATCTCCACTTCTCAGCCAAAATTCGAGTGAACTGTGCCATCCCAATTGTATACTTATCTTACACTAAATAATTAGTTTGAGCCACTTCAATCTGGGTTTTGCAAATACCATAGCACTGAAACAGCATAAGTGAAAGTTACTATTTGTTAATTGCTGCGGAGTCGTTTAATTCTGATTCTTCTTGACATCAGTGCGGCTTTTGACACTGTCGATCATTCAAGATTACTCACTCGTATGGAATCTGTGTATGGCATCTCTGAGACTGCATTAAACTGGTTTTAGTCTTACCTTTCAGACAGTTGGCAGTTTGTTGCCATGGGTGGACACAAGTCCAAAATTAGTCAATTTAGTCAAATTTGGTGTTCCCCATGAGTCCATTACTTTATATATTTTTCCTCTTGGTCAGCTCCATAGATTTCTTGGACTTAAGATTCACTTGTATGCAGATGACACCCAGATTTACATTCACTCAAAACCAGGTGATCATGTGGCTGTTGTTTTTCTGGAACAAATTTGGTGAATCAATTTTCTTTGCCTTAACAGAGGTTATGGTTCAACCCACCAGTTACGTAAAGGCCGATCTTTAATGCTTTAATGCAAAAAAATGTATCAATACATTTGTTTTCTCCCCTATTGGTTATTGAGATGCTTTGCTTGCAGGGGCCTTGAAAAATACCCTAAATAAATTGCAATATGTCCAAGAATCAACTGCTAGATCTTGACAGGGACCAGGACAAGGCTAGTTGTTCCCTCAACTCGCTTGCGCTATGTGTGACCGGGCTTTTTCTTCCCTTGCTTCAAAACTCTGGAGCTCTCTTCCATATGAGATTAAACATGCTTGCTTAAATCCTTGCTTAAAACTTTTTTAGACTTGCTTATATGTGATTTTGTAGTGTATTAGTATATTGTATGTTTGCAGTATGTTTAGTTTATTGTTTTGATGTTTCTATTTCTCCTGTTATTTATGCATTTACTTTTTACTTTTACATTGTATCTTTTCTGTGTAAAGTGCTTAGATTTGAAATGTGGCGTAATTTCCGGTAAGGGAGCATAGGGAGCGTTGATGCTCCCTGGTTTTTGAGATGCATTGTGGGATTTTTTTAGGGAATGTTCCAGTGCACTGGAAGGATTTTGCGATTGAGACGGCCATTAAAGGGAACACTGAACTAGGGAGCTGATTGAGATGCATACACCCATAGAACGTGATTATCGCCGATACCGATCTGCGGCCGTTCGATCGGAGCATCCCTCCAATATGTGATTGAAATTTAAACAGCACAATTATTTGCAATTATACTGTATATCCATGATGAGACAAGTTATCAAATCGCCACAGGTAATACTGTTCAAATGCATCTTAAAGGTTGCAAGGTTGCAAATCCAAGGTTGGATTTGGTTGGGCTTGTTTCAACCCACCACAACTGCCCTCAAATCAAATCTACATCACAGAGAACATCCTCCAAAAAACTTGAAGGACAACATTAAACAATTACACCAATTAGTCAGGACAAACACGTTTGGCAAGCTGCTAAACTTATAGCTCATACCTGACATTTCTTTGACAAGACACGAACCAAGACAAGGCTACAAGGCTGAATAAAAATGACCCACATTACATTATGTTCCCATAATACCGACCAGAGTTACGTAAAAGAAAACATTACATTTATAACCCTTGGCTGTCAAAGTTTAGCTTTCTGAAACCAAGTAATTATGTCAATCATTTATTCTCATTACTGCAGCACAGAACGATATAAACACATACTGTATGTGAAGTCAGCCCATTTTTAAATAGATGCACCACTGTGCACAAGACTGGTTATATTGAGATTCAGATAAGTAATCCTTTCTGGAACAATGTGATGCACCTTTTTTTATCTTGTGACAGTTTTTCTCAAAAGACTGCTATATATTCCTAGACACGGATACGACCATGCACAAGCCAAAAAGAGGTCAATAAGGTTTGTTACAGCAATACTACCCTCTCAAGCTTTCATATTTGATTAGTCAGAGCAGACATCACTATACATCGGGCAGAGCAGCCTTACAAATGACACCACATGGGAAATGTTTTGTTTCAAATTTAGAAAATATGCCCACAATGGGTGAGAGCTTTCCAGGCCTGACAAGACAACAATAGCGTAACGCAAAGTGTCATATAGCACTTTTAAATATGACAATCCCTGATACAGGGCGGCTTGAGAAATCTAGCCTGTTAATAAGTACACCGTGATCACACACATGGGTATAAGATTAAACAAAGAGTCGGGAAGTGTTGGCCTTACTGTGTGATGGTGTTCTGTACGCTCTTCTCATTTAGGGTCATTCCAGGGGGTGGATCATTCTGCAAGGCTAGCAGTTCTTTCTGTAACCTTTTCTGTTGAGAAATAGAGAGAAAAGAAAGTATTGAACAAAGAAAGGAAATTAAAAAATAATCTAAAGCAGAGGTTAATTAAATAAAAGCCTTTAATCTAAAGAACATGCTAGGAAGATATCAGTCCAAAATAGCTCTTAAAATTAAAAATGAATCAATTTAAGTCATAAGAACATATTACATATAGACGTATAAGATTAATCACATCTAACATGAAGGTTTTTGTTTATATAGGCCTAATATGTGTGTGTGTGTGTGTGTGTGTGTGTATATATATACACACACATATATAAATATAATAATACGTCGTATACACACAAATATTAGGTCAATAAAATCTATATTAGATGCGATTATAATTTGATCATTGCAACATCACAGTATAATATTTTTTTAAACTATTATAATTCACAGTTTCAATACATTAATTTGAATGTAGATATTAAATTGATCAATCGCATCAAACAAAAGTTTGTAAACATATATTATGTGTGTTTGTGTATATATAGGCTATATATATGTGTGTGTGTGTGTGTGTGTGTGTGTGTGTACACATATGTGTATGCATGTATGTATACCGCTATATATATATATATATATATATATATATATATATATATATATATATATATATATATATATAAACTTTTAAGTTAGATTCGATTCATCGATTTGACAGCATAACCACTGAGACCTGTGCCAACAAACATTGCCTATTTTTTGCAATTGCCAATATTCTATTCAACATAAAACAGTGATACTGAATCATATTAAGTCAAGTTGAATAAAAATATAACTTCATGTCTGCACAGTCACAAACAACCTTGCAAGGCTGGATAAAAATAAGTAGTTAGACATTGATATCATGATTTCATGCATTAAAAAAGCAGACGCATGAAAGTTCTAGTAAGAACTCGTTGATACTACTCATTACATTCACAGTGTTTGTGGTAAATCAGGAGTTTATGTGAGTCCTGCTCGCCAGCTGTTGCTTTTAAAGCACCGATAATTCTCACCCTGACAGCTCAGGAACAGCGAGGAGGACAAGTTATGATTTTTAGAAATAACACAGCAATATTCGATCCCCTTATTAGGCATATCCAAAAAAACACCATTTACACTATCAGAGGCGACACACTCGACACCTGATCAAGAAGTGAATGATAGATTAAACAGGGTTAGATGTCAGCTGTGATCTTACCTGCATCGACGCCATGATGGATCCCCCTGCATCAGTGGCGCACAGTAACGCAGGGCGACTGACGTCACCGTCACGTGACACACGAGAGCCTCTGATAGTCCAAAATCTACCCCATACATACATTATTGTCTCTTTATTCTAATAAATTAATACTAGTTAAATGTTAATTAATCATAGCGAAAATAAATATTAAATACCTATTATTTCATCATTCTGTTATTCATTATTCAAAAGAAAGTCACATGGGTTTCGACAGACTTTCAAGATAGGCTAGTTTTTTCTCATTTTCGGTTTAAGTTTTAATTAATTAGTTAATAATTTATTTATTCATTATTAATAGTTGTAATTAATAAATATATGTTATTTTTATTAAACCACTTTGGAACGACATTTATGTGTTTTTGCTTTTTAATTATCCATTAATTAATAATTGTTTATTATTATGAATAGTTATAATTAATAAACATATATTCTTTTTTTATAAATATAAATGTACATTATTTCATTATTCTGTAAAAAAAATGGTCATAGAGCAAAGGAGGACACATTTTGGAACAACTTTCAAAATACAGATATATTTTTCAGTCAAAGTATTATTTTAATTATTAATATTTATTTGTTTATTTTGAATAGTTATAATTAATAAATATCTATTCCGTTTTAATAAATATTAGTGTCTATTAATTCATTAGTTACAGAAGAAAGCCATCGATTTGGAACAACTTTTAAGATACAGATTTAGTTATTTCTGGTGAAGTATCTTTTTAATTGTTAATTAAATATAAATTACTATTAGTATCTATTACATATTAAGTCTACTAATTAATTATTCTTTAATGAAAAAAGTCAGTAACCTGGGTTTAGAGCGACTTTCAACATTCTTTTATTTTGGGTGACATTTTTTTTTTTATCAACATCCTTTTAATGTTACAATCATGCCATCATTTGAAGTATATATAAATATAAAAAGATAATTCCTTTACCCTGTGTTCACTTATGCACGCCATTTTGTTTTTTTTTCTGCTGTAAAACAGAAAGACATAGCCAAAACAAAAAGAGGTGTGACAGTGATACATTTGGTTCATCCACATTTATTCCTTGTGCGAGACTAGGACAACTGCGAACGACTTGCAAATACAAAATGAATGTAAGACATTTAAAAACTCTGCATACAAACCAAACTATCTAGTCATTTCAAAGTACAACATAACAAGAACAAAAAACTAAATTGATCAATAAAGCGAAACATTATAAATACACACTCAAAAATCATTGGAACACATATGGCAACCAAATGGCATGAATGTCGGTCACAGCATAACGCATACTCCTATTCCTATCTAACAGTCCAGGAAGTTCGCAGCCATGAGCAGTTCCAAGGCAATCTCAGGAGCAATGGGGAATTCTGGGATTTCTGTTGAGCTGTTGGTGTAACGCACTTTATAGGTAAAATACATGCAAACTTTGGAGAGAACGTGAGACGGGATCTCCCGGAAGTTCACCTCATTGGTTTCATTTTCAGCAAACTGACCTTGAAGTAAACATGCAAAATGTTAGAACTTCCTCCTTCTATTCAAATATCACACACAAAAAAATGGAGTGATGAAAGAATTCCACAATAAACAAATGCGGTTTCATCACAGCAGGACTTTGAACATGTTCCATACTCACCAGGTCCACTCAGCATAGCCTTGATTGTGCCAGAGGTTAACGCGTGCTCTCGCTTCACAATAAACTCTTGCCCGTCTGAAGAGATCAGCTTTACATACATGGCATCTGGGCCCTCACACCCACCAAAAGTCCTTTCTTCAATATCTGCTGGAAAATGTTATTTGAACACTTTAGGGGGAAATGGAAGCTAAACCAAATTTACCAGAACAGATCATTTTGACAAGAATGAATGGATGAATAATGAATTGATGAGGATCCAACCATTAAAAGCATCTGCAAATAGCACACAAGCTGATCGTGATATTACAGTTTCCTAATTGCAAATAAATAAATAAAAGTCCAATACAAACCCATTGTTTCACAGGCACTGTTATACCTGCAAACAACAGAACAGAACAGAACAAAAATGTAAGGGATCAATTATTATTAGTCAGCATATGAGAAGGAGAGAGAAATAGAAAGTTGTGAATTACTAACAAAATTGTGAGATATTATATGATGACGACGAGGCTGAATCCTTATTTATTTTGGTAACACTTTAAAATAAGTTTTCATTAGTTCATATTAATTAACTACATGACTTAACATGAACTAATAATGAACTGCACTTATTCAGCATTTATTAATCTTTGTTAATTGCAACATTTACTAAATACATGATTCAAATCAAAAGTTAAACATGTCATTAATTATTGCACTGTGAAGTAACGTGAACAAACGACGAACAACAGCACTATTTTTATTAACTAACGGTAACAAAGATTAACAGCTACAGTAACAAATGTATTGCGCATGGTTAGTTCGTAATAATTAATACATTAACTAATGTTAACAAATGAAAACTTATTGCATTTAATTGTTACGGTTTTTTACTTATTAACGTGTGAACAGTAACCAAAAAACCCTCTAAGTCTTCCCAAAATATTGGCTAGTTTATGTAATTATTCTGTTTTGCTGTACTTGGTCATTTCATATGCGTTCTTATTCTTTATAAACAGTCTCATAAGAGAACATTATCACGGTCACAACAGTAAATAGCAGGGTTTTTAACAAATCATTTTGAAAACGATAAATCGCAATATCATATCGCTTCTTCTCTGTATGGATCAATTAATACAAATGTGTATTGTGAATAATAAATGTACAACTGTCACACTTACCACGAATTTAAAACAGTAAAACAAGTTGAGAAACACGGTCGCTGAGTACAACTGAACACTTCCGGTTCAAAAATGTGCCTCATAAATAAAAGTCCCCCTATGTGTAATTGAACCGTGGTGTGTGAAATTCAAAAATGAGATTTCATTTTGAATAATCTTCAGAAACATTAGAAATGAATTCAAATAACTTGAAATAATTATGTAATGTTAATATATTGGTACAAGTAATTCTAACAAAGGTAAACTCAGAAAAGTCCAAACACACACACATGCACACACTGCAGATTTAGTTAGTTAGTAAGTAGGTAGCAGGTACCTTGAGGAACAAAAGTCAAAACCACAAACCGGTATTGAATATTCCTAAACCTTTATTACATAAAAATAATACCATCCAAATAAAAACAGACATATTACACTTACACTATAAGGTCAATTAAACATACCACATAAAAATAGCAACAAAAAAAGGCCAGCAGAGGGTGCAAATTGTACCTATTCTAAAAACAGAATTAGGAACTAACATATATTTAAAACAATTGGCCTAAAATAAAATCTATATAAATAAGAAATGTAGATATGATTTCTCCTTCCATACTTAGCATTATTGGTTATAATAAATACCGCATTTTCGTGCTTACAGCATTATTGGTGTTTTTTCCCCGTATGAATTTCAGTGAATATTTTGGACAAAATTGGTTGCACTGTAAATGGCTAGGGTTAGATGTTTTTCAGCAGCAGGACTGTAGACTGAATGGGTATTTATTTTTCTGGACCCATTATCCATGCTAGGGCAAAAAAGGCTGATGCCAATCATAGATGCCAATCCATGTTTCTGAACTGCTTATAACAGTTGTCTATCTTTTTTTGGGCAATTAGGCTGTTTAGGCATGACATCTAAAACGTATTTCTGGTCTATGTTGTTTTTCCTGAATAATTGACAATTTATCTGTTTTAATTATTTGTATAGAACATACAGGCTATATTTAATATTTTGTAGGCCTATTTATTAAAGCTACAAATATGGTAGTTTAAGAAAGTTAGCAAAAAAAAAATGTCAAGTATAGCTTAGTGTAGTGTAACTAGTTTCTCTAAACATAGTTTAGCAGTTTAGATTTTTGAGTAGGACACAGAATAGCACATTTGGATTTTTTTGGGAGCTCATTATGACAAAGCAAAAAATTTGCTATTTCTGCCTATTTGTAGTATAGTGCTAAAGGGTTGTGGCAGGAAAATTGATATTTAAAAAAAATACACGGCTTCACTGTCAATGACCTCCATTCACTTATGTCAATGTACTGTTTCTATTATTTTTGTGTTTGCTCTGAGTGTGTCATGTGACCAGAGGAAGGCGAGTCTCGAGACCGTAAACAACATGGCGCGTTACGAACCAGGAGAATCTTGAAAACAACTCAGGGAAATAGAAGCGCTCAGGTTACTGAACTTCCACGTTTGCAAGCTTCATTTTTGACAACACTATTTTGTGGTTATTTACCGAGGTTTTGCAGGAAGAAAACAAAGGAGTAAAAGAGCTGTCAAAGCGCTGTTATCAAATAAATTGGTAGGTGTCTCTCTCTTTTGTAGGTCGCTTACAGTGTGCTAGCGTGAGCGCTAACTTATAAACAAAAGGTTGTTTTGGATGGATATTTAGTGTAATTAGGATGCTTTTACGTATTTTGCTTTTTTAAACTCTTAGTTTGTAAATATGCAACCACTATATGAAGTGTTCGCCCTATGTCAATTGCTATTTTCAATTTTAGACTGTCATTTTAGCATAGTCGGCTGTCAGTTCTATCACAGACTTTTTTCAGCTGCATGTCAGCATTTGTTTACCTAAATTTTCAAGACAAAAACACTGACACACAACACAACAAATGCATTACATCAGTTTTCATTTTGTCGTGATATATATATATATATATATGCATTGTGACATGTTAATCACAACTTTTTGGACAGACATGTATATAAGGTATGTACTCTTATTTTGAGTATTACTAAAATATGTTCAATATCTTTAAGGAAATCCTAGCATTATTTATAATATCTTGCTTCTTTATTTGTTTTGTTTTTTAATAATAATTTTCAATGCTTAGCTTTTTCAAATCCACATCTCAGACATCTTAAAATGCACGACAAAGCCTTTCTAAAGTCCTGTAGTGTACATCTTTCTATCTTTTTTGGCACTAATTTAAGTACAGTATCGTCCAGTAAGAATTTTGTTTAGAAAGATATGAATACGTTTATTCAGCAAGGATGCATTAAGTTGATCAAAAGTGACAGTAAAGACATAATGTTGCAAATTATTTTTGCTTTAAAACAAATGCTGTTCTATTGAACTTTCTATTCGTTAAAGAATCCTGAAAAATTGTATCACAATTGTGACACTGAAGAGTATTGATGCTGAAAATGTTTTATTGTTTGAGCGTATGTCATATTATTCACTGTATTACTGGTGTTCAATGTCTTTAAGAAAATTCTAGCCTCGTATATTGCTTTTTTATAATGTCATGAATGTGACTTTCTGTATTGCTTATGGCTGGATAAATAATTTTTCCAGACAATCGGTCTATGGGCTCTCAGTCCAGTTCTGGGATGTCCGGTCGGGGATCTGGTAACAACCCAGACCATTCAGAACCCGAACCCAACCAGAATTCTAATCAAACGGGTCACACACAGGCAGAGAGACCGTCAGAATCTGAAGAGGACGTTGACTTAGCTCAAGTTCTGGCGTACCTACTGCGGAGGTAAATATATACATAACCCACATGACTTTTATTTGGAGATATCTTTGCCTCGGCTACATTTTATGTCATGTTTTGCAACAGTACCACTTCCTCTTTTTTTTATTCAAATTGATATTTGAAAGTGTTCCTTTTTTTCTCTACTATAGGGGCCAGGTGCGCCTGGTCCATGGAAGTGGAGCGACAGGCCTGCAGCTTGTGCAGTCATATTCAGACTCTGATGAGGACAGCGATGGGGCCTGGGATGGGCGGTTAGGACATCGATATGACCCTCCAGGTGAGTAATTCCCTCTATGCACAATTGCCTCCGCATTTAGCCCTTAGCTGCTACTAGCTCAGTGTATGGAAACTGTGAGAAAATTAAACACAAAATGAAATCTTGAGGTCCCACAGCAGGACAAAGCGATATTAATGTAACCCATGCTTACGCTAAAGGTATTTAAAGCTTCTGGGACTCATTATTAACACTTTGTTTTAATATAATAAAATGTTATGTTTACTATAGTTAATTATGTATATGTTTTAATCATGACAACTCTTGGAATAGTTTAAGCCTGTTATTGAATATGACAATGGTAATGTATTTGGTCTTGGCGAAAAGATCTGCTATTCTGCTGCTGTTGGTTATTGCTGCTACGGGACTTGCTATTCCAATAGATACACAGACACGCTGCTGTGAGCATGTAAGATTTGCGCTGTTGCTGATACATAAACGGACATAAATAAACCCAGTAGCAGATCTAGGCCGGTGGAGCTAGGGAGGAGGTGGAGGGTTTCAGAGGAAACCTGATAGCACTCTGTAGGAACTTACAGCAATATTACAGCAATCAATGATCCAGACTATTTAAATGTTGAGCAATTAATCTCGGTGTGCACAGACTCAATTCCAGCCTTCGTTGTTATTTAGAAAAGTGAGGATCACTTGCAAGGATATAATCAATATTAAAATAATCAGGAAGAAGAAAAAAAAGAATCTAAAAGAATCAACAGCCTCTTTGGCCTAATTTTCAGTCTATAAAAGTGAGAAATGGTGCCATGAATACCATTGAATACACACTTCTGTGGTAATTTATTATGCCTTATTTATTCTCACTCAGTGGATGCCCAACCAGACACACAGGAAGTGGACCGCAGTGAGATCCACACTCAGATCATGCTTGCCACTGCTTCCTCAGGCGTAAAGGGCAAATACAGTTTCACACATATGCTGGCAGAGGTAAGATGCATTTATACTTGTGCATCTTTCATTTACAGGATATTTATACTAACAATACAATGAGTTTTCAGCTATCAGTTATTTTTCTGATAACGAATTCAGAAAATGTATATTTTTTACATGTGGCTGCAGCCAAATCATCAAAAAAATATGCATAGTTGAGTTCAGAAGTGTACAATTTCCTATAATCTAACTGTGTATTTCTTTCTAAAGCGGGAACAGGGACGTTGTCGTGGGTCAAGTTTTTCTCATGGAGAGTGCAGCCGTATCCGTTCACAGTAAGTGTAATATAAATACTATGCAACAATAATAGTGCATATTTTAAATATTATTCGTTAGTGTCAGTGAAAGTCAATAACATTGTTGATTATTAAGTGCATGGGAAACCTAAGGGTGATCTTAAGGGAAATTACACTTAAGGTGCTTTATGCAACCGGGCATAGATACTCAGAGATACACTGGCACAGATGTTTTTACATTTCAAATTATTTTTTCTTCTAAAACTTATCGGTCTTTGCATACATGTTGTAATCCATTTTTATTTCTTTACAGTTTCTTGCCCAATCATGTGGTATACAAGGACACGTATCAGCAGAAAGTTTTTTGTGGACTCTACAGTGATGAGGGAAATATGTTCCTGTCTGCATGCCAAGGTGAAACTGCAATTCAAGACTTTGTTATTAGTGTTTATTTGCTATACTTAGTATTTTCCAAATGCACATCTCAGAAATGTTCAAGTGCATAACAAAGCTGTACTAAAGTCCTGTAGTGTAAATGTTTCTGTCTTTAATTTGAGTTTATTTACACTACCATTCAAAAGTTTGCATTCAATTGATATTAACTTAAATTTATGACAATAAAGACATTTATAATGTTACAAAAGATTACTATTTCATACAAACTTTATACTTATCAAATAATCCTGAGCAATCCTCCAAAATATTAAGCAACACAACTGTTTTCAACTTAGATAATAATTAGAAATAGTGATGATGCTGAAATTTTAGCTTTGCAGGAATAAATGACATTTTACAATATATTAAAATTGAAACCAGTTATTTTAAATAGTAATAATATTTCACAATATTGCTGTGACACAACACAAGTTTAATATTTGTCCAGTGTCTGTGCTATTTTTCTCCAGAAGTAATGACTGACAAAATGTCTTTGTATTCTTTTAAACTAAAATTGCGGCTATCTCATAACCCCTTACACAAACACTTTTCAATGTCTTTTGATGTTGCAGACTCCGGTATTTTGTTGTTGTTGTTGATCGGTCTCTTTAGTTTAGTTTTCTACTGTGAAACAATGGCCCAGGCTAAGATACCTTTAATAAGTCTTACTGACTCCAAACTTTTGAATGATAGTGCATGTCTAATAACCTCTTTTTTCTGTCTCTGTTTTTATAGACCAGAATATCAGGTTATATGATACCAGTAGGGGTCGTTTTTCTCTAAAGAAGACAGTGAAGGCCAGAGACGTGGGCTGGAGCATTCTGGATGTGTGTTTTACACCTGATGCACGTTGTGTGCTTTACTCCAGTTGGTCTGACTACAGTAAGACATGGACAGGTCACTTAAGCTGTTTTGTTGCCACTGCTGTCATTGACTGTTCTAATGCACATGCGTCTGTGCCTCTCTCTTTCTTTAGTTCATGTGTGCAGTGTAGATGGGGACAATGAAACGCACACCGCTCTGGACCTCAAGTTAGTGTTTCCTCATAGTACATTATAGCATTAAAATTCAGGTAATCACCGGTACACTTCCTCTTCATGTGGATGACAGACAGTAGAACAGATTTCCATAACCTTTCATCACAACAACCATCACATGTGAGCTAACCAAAACTGAACACGCTGGCAAAGTGAAATCTGAAGGAAGTGTTGCAGAAATAACACACTTCAGGATAATAAAAAAATCACACTAAGAACTGGTATTTGTTGATTCTCGATATGTAAGAACAGCAACCCTCCCTTATTTAAATTGTAATCATAGTGTCATAACACCACTCAGATATGCTAAAAATGCCAATAGATGACTTTTCCAGCGTGTCTTTTTGCCTCTCCCCTTAAATTCACATAACCATTTTGACGTCTTCTCTGCATTGCATGACATTTAGTGACTGCTGTGATAATGCTGTCATAATTGTAATATTATGCTTTTAGAGGTTTGGTCTTGCTCTGTTCATCCCCAAGTAAGGTAGAGCTGTGTGAATGGAAATACGTTCGTATGTTCAAAGATTTGTATTTGTTTCAATATAGCCTATCAGGTATATTTAACTGGCATAGAAATGACTGTAGTTGTTCATGTTCAATGTTGCTGATGCTGACAGGAGTCTTTTCTTCTTTCAGTCCTGATGAAAGGAGGTTCTGTGTTTTCTCACTGACAGCGTCCACAGATGGAAAAGAGATTTTAGGCGGGTCAGTATCTTATACTATGGCCTTCATACTTGTCCTTTAATAACTCAACGTTACTATTTATACTTTTTTCAAGTCACCTTCATTTATATAGCGCTTTTAACAATATAGATTCAAAGTCTATCCATCCAACCATCTATCTATCTATATATATCTATTAACAGGCATAATAACTACCTACTTTACCTGGGAAAAATAAAGTGTGTCTAAAATACTCTTCTACTCTTCCTGAAATACCTTTATCTCTATCAAACAGTGCAAACGATGGCTGCCTGTATGTGTTTGATCGCGAACAAAACAAGAGAACTCTAAAGGTATGGTTCACATGTTATGAAGTCGTAGAAAAAAAAACTACAGATAAAATGTGTATTTAGAGTATTAAAAAGTGACAAGAACCCTATCATCAGTAAATGAAAAATCAATAAGGTTTTGTCAGCTTTCACCTCACTTTTTCTCTTCCATTGGCATCTGAATTAATATCTGTTTGGGCTTTTTTCCTTGGATTAATGTGCAAGATTTTTGACCTTCTAATGGATCATTATTTCTTTATCAAAATAAGTTAGCTCTACTGTCAATCTGTTATAAATCTCAGCCATCCTGTGATCTTATTCCTTGCATAATCTTTACAGCTTCCCGGCCTCAGTGCATCAAAGCAAAGGTCTTTCGCTCTAAACTGAATGTGATCTTTGATAAGCATGATAGATTTAGTGAGAACATTATCCAGACATTGCCCTCTTTAGAAAGACTCATGTGTGTTTCTTTCCTTTTTTTTTTATCTCTTCGTCTTTCAGATTGACGCTCATGAGGATGATGTGAATGCTGTAGCATTTGCAGACAGTTCATCGCAGCTGCTGTTCTCAGGCAGTGACGATGCTCTTTGTAAGGTATGGGACAGACGTACACTCAGAGAAGACAGACCACAGCCTGTGGGTCAACTGGCTGGACACAGAGATGGCATCACCTTCATACACAGCAAGGTATAATAGCAATCCATACTGTCATTGTCAAGACGCTGTGATTTACAATACAGTTATTACATCAACACACTGCACTTTTACAGGTGTGAATATAAGCTAAATTATTGTTATAAATCACCACACTGCAATTTGCTCTACAGTTCTAGTTTAATGTAAAAATAAGTAAACCAACCACATGAATATTATTACTAATGTAATTATTAATAATATAACAATATTTGTCACTTAGAAAAGTGATTATTTACATTTTCTTTTTTTTAATGAATGCACTGAATGATTGATTTCTGTATTGTATTATTAAGTGGTCCTGGTCCTCCATAAACGTATACTCAAGATATCAGAGAAGCCTTTTGTGTAGCTTCCTATACCTAATATGAAGTATTTATTTAAACTAAATGCCAAAAATATGTGGACACACACTTCTAATGAATGGCTTTGACTATTCCAGCTGCACCCAGGTGCTTAAAAACAAACAGTTGGTGTCCAGATACTTTTGGCCATATAGTATATGTCACAGCGAACAATATTAAGGTAATTTAACAGTTAAAGAGCAGAACTGTTATCAAAAAGCTTAAAATCCTGTTGTACAGCTGCAGAATATCTCCTATTGCCTTTTAAATATAATTGTAATACATTAGTTGCTTCCCGTTCAAGCACTTTTTAAGCAGCGTTTGTATGTTGTCCTGAAGGGCGACGCTCGATACTTGATCAGCAACTCCAAAGATCAGAGCATTAAGCTGTGGGACGTGAGGAAGTTTTCACCCAAAGAAGGACTCGCGGCCTCACGACTCGCTGTCACACAACAGAACTGGGACTACCGCTGGCAGCAGGTTCCTCAGAGAGGTGTGTTAGCATGCTTAAGGGACTTTAATAGACCTGCTAGACAAACTGGTTTATTTTCAACCTTGATTGTACACATAAACACAAAGCACATGTTTTCACGTGTTATTTTGTTTCCTTGCAGCACTAAAAAGGCATAAGCTGAGCGGTGACACCTCTGTGATGACCTACAGGGGTCACGGGGTTTTGCACACGCTAATTCGGTGCCGCTTTTCCCCTGAATTCACCACTGGACAGAAGTTTATTTACACAGGCTGTTCAACAGGCAAAATCGTCAGTAAGTTGATTTAAAAAAAAAAAACGCATAACAAAGTGCGAAATAGTCGTAATTTTCAAATTAGCTTAATTTCACTTCCTTTCATCTTTTTGTAGTCTACGATGTGTTGACGGGATCCGTCGTGTGCAAATTGTCCAATCACGACGCATGTGTGAGGGACGTCAGCTGGCACCCGTATCACAACAACATGGTCAGCAGCTCTGTAAGTAAAACCACTGTTTAATACTATTAGGGCTATTACGACATGTGGACGTAATTGATGATGTCGATTGCAAAAATACGTTGATTTGCTTGGAATGCAAATAGGTGTATGCCACGTCAAATAGTTGTCTGTCAAGTCCAGATAATGTAAGAGACACACTGAACCGTATAATCATGAGGGGTAAATTACTCGCGGAGACCAATAAATTATCCGAAGATACACCGGAGCTGCCACGAGGCGTGTGGCTCAGACGCACTCGGTTACAAAGCGTTTAAAGATAATCTTTGAGACAGTGATATTTTAGGATTAATTGACTATCAGAAAATCATCAATAGATTAATCGCAAAAATAACTTTTAGATTAATCCACAAAATAACCATTAGTTGCAGCCCTAAATACAAAAAATGCACCAACACCGTACTCATTGCGCTCTTTTCTCTTTTATGTTCGCTCAGTGGGATGGCGCCATACGTTTGTGGGAACACGCGCAGAACCACCCTCTGGAAAAAGACAGAGAGAGGATGAACGTGGATGCGGTGGAGATGAAAACAAAAGGCTATTGATGACATCAGAGGTAGATGGTGCCGTCACAGCGGGAATGAGACGATGGAGGAATAAAGAGAAACGGGGGAAATAAATCACAAAAGACAACTTATTTTGTGCAGAGAATTTTGTAAAATCACATTGATATAGTGTCAGGCAGGATCTTCAAGTGTTGTTTGTTTGATTCCACATTGGTCCCCCTACCGGCACAAAAAGAAGATGCTAGTGTGTTTAAGCTAAAAGAATCATTGACATTTAATTAATGGACAGGGCGTTTTGTGATTTCTCTTTTACGCCTACTGTTACACCTCTTTTTCAGCTCGGAGGTGACCTTTTAACTGCAGGTTTAAGCTTTAGTGAAAGACTTTGAGTGAATTTCACCGATATAAAGAACGCATGATTTCAGACAGACACAAAACAACTGCTTTGCTTGAAAAATTACTGTATGGTAATATAGCAAAATAATTTAGACATAATGGACATGTTTCTAAAAGTGCAAAGAATTCTGGGAATAATTCTAAATATTGTAAGATATTTTATTGCTATTAATGTTCAGGATTTGATTTTGTAGTACAATGTAAAAAAAAAAAACCCATTCTTTTGTCAAAACTGAATGTGTGTTAAAAGTGTGTGTGTGGAGATGTAGTTGTGTGTTTATGGGTGCGGGAATGTGTTTCTTTATGCGTGGGAGCGTGTGTGCAAATATGTTTCTGTTGACACAAAGCTTTGATTTGTGTATGATTCAAGTGCATTTAGAATTCATTGAAACACTCAGAATTGTTTTACAAGAATAATTAAACTTATGCTCACAACTTTGATTGTTTGGACTATAAATCATATCTTAAATATTTCCAGCCAAATGCAGGCAATACAGTTGGGTTGCATTTCAAGCCAATTTCTCATGTCCCACATGCAATCAAAATAAAACAATTGTAACAATTTATGGTCATATTTTATGTACTCACATTGCCACAGTGTCTCACATAGTCTGTACAAGAATTAGCTATATTGTAATAATAGTAGGTAAATTTGGTAAATAGGTAAAATTAGGCTACAATACCTATGTAACTATTTGTATTTTTTATATTGTTCACAATAATAGTATTAATACAGCTATTTATTAAACACTGGTGTCTTATCATATTGTTGCCTAATAACACCCTTGATGTGGCACTGATGTGGCTTAGTGTTTTAATAACCAATAATTTTCATCTTTACAGTGGTTACGACTACACCAAGGATAAGGATGATGGGCTGACCTTTATGAAAGGAGCCAAACCAATTGAAACATTTGTTGTGTTGAGCTATTTTAATTACTTTTGTTTGATTTGTTCATTGCAAACAGCTAAAAGTCTGTACATTTTGCCAATAAAGCTGATTTGCAATGGGCGTTAAATAATTTCGATTACTGTATAAAGTTAGCTTGTGGGGTTTCTGTAGTGAATGTTAATCACATTATCTTCAACAGTCAATACAAAATGTGAACATGCAAAGTTGATGATTGTCACATTTCCAACGGAAAGTCGGCCACTTATTTGGTTTAATTCTCTCCATGCGCTTTTGTTAGTTCATTTTGGATGCAAAGCACCATGCCACTGCCCCAAAGTGAATCAAATTCTTAATGTAAAGCATGCATACAACATTTAAATATGTATTGTAACCTAAATGTTAAATTCCATTCAGCTTCCATCTTTGTATTATTTTAAAAACACTTTATAGGCATTTGTAGACTTATACGTTTGTTTAAAAAATTTGTTTAACATTGATATATAATTTGTTATTCATTTGGTAAATAAATGCAAAGTATATAACTTTTTCATTTGTTTCCATGAAATATCAACAACATCTCCCTCCATGTTAATATTTTTTAGTTAGTTCCAAAATGACTTTGTTTTTGCTAAAATGAACAAACATGAATTCTATGTATATAGCATTAATACGTAAGCTTTAAAGTATATAAAGGTTTCTAATCAGTTCAAATCACAAGACTTACAATGCTGGACTCAATTTGTAATATATATATTTTTTTTTTATTAACAAGTAACGTCTTGGTTACTATTGTAACCCCCGTTCCCTGATGGAGTGAACGGAAGACATTACGTCGGGTAACTGATGAATTGGGAATTTGAACAAGCCTGGTAACGTGGAGTTACACATATGGACTGACCTTCAGGGCAATACTGCGTTCTCTGTGGTAGATCCCATATATTAGGGGGAGTCAATACCCTTTTACAGTGATTGCAGAGTGGGCTCTCCTGAGGGAAAGACATTGGCAGATAGGGAAGCCGTACTGTGGAAGAACACACATGGGATCACCAGAGGGAGATCGCAACAAATGGGCATCTAGTCTAATATAGGGGCTGACCAGCCGGGCATTCACACAAATACTAGACCTGGCAACGGATCCCACATCTGACTGCCGAGGATGCTGGAGGAACTCCACCAGGGTTCACCGGATGGGGAACTCACCTGAGGAGCAGAATAGGTGCTCATATACCGTTTTAGAGGGGAAGGGCACTGCAAGCGAGACACCAAGCCATCTTCCCACCTATTACCTGTTTGTACCCAACACACGGAGAGAAATCGGCTCAACTCAGATTGTAGATCTTGTGAATGTGTTAGGTGTCACCCAGCCTGCAGCTCTACATACTGTATGTCTGCTAGAGAGGCACCGTGCGCCAAAGCCCAGGAGGAAGAAATGCTCCAAATTGAGTGAGCTCTAAGGGGGCACGGCTTTCCTTGAGACTGATAAGCCAAGACTAAGGTATCCACTATCCAGTGGGCCAACCGCTGTTTGGAGACAGCCTTTCCCTTCTTCTGGCCTGCATAGCTCCTAGTTCTGTGTGCTGTCCACGTATATACGCAGAGCGCGAACGGGACACAGCAGAGGAAGGGCAGCGTCTGGCTCCCCCGGGGGCAGCGCTTGCAAGTTCACTAACTGGTCCCTGAAAGAAGTGGTGGGAACATTAAACAACATACACATTTAAGGTGGAGGGAGACAGCCTTCTCTCCAACCCATCTTGTAGGAAGTAAAGTACGATATTGATCTGGCATTTACGGGGGTCTTCCCTGTGGGAAGAGCACCAATCAACAAAGTGAATCCACTTCCAAGAGTAAGCGCGCCTCATACAGGGGCTCTTAAGTGATGGTGTCTACTACCGCTGGGGGTAGGCCACAAGAGACCACACGTGGAGGTTCCAGAGGTCTGGACGGAGGTGCCATATGGTGCCCCATCCCTGAGGAAGCAGGTCCTACCTCAGGGTAATCCTGCAGTGTCAGGTCCGAAAACCAGGTCCGGATGTGCCAGTAAAGCGCAACCATCAAGACCTGCTCCTCGTCTTCCCCAACCTTGCACAGTGTTTGTGCGAGAAGGCTCACTGGGGGAAGCGTATACTTGTCTTGCGTGGACACCGGGAGGGTCCGGGAATAAAATAGCTGGCAGTGTTATGTCTCTGGAGATGCAAACAGGTCTACTTGTGCAACCCCGACACATTCTGAGATCAACTGGACCACCTGGGGGTGGAGTGTCCACTCTCCCTGGGATGAGGGCTGTCATAAGCGCATCGGCTACACGATTGAGCTCGCCAGAGATGTGAATGGCATGAAGCAACTTGAGTTGCTTCTGACTCTATAGGAGGAGATGACGAGTGAGTTGCGACATTCAACGGGAGAGTAGATCACCTTGACGGTTGATGTATGCAACATTCAATGTGTTGTCCGTGCGGACCAGTAGTTGCCCCGCAGCAACGGTAGAATCCGGCACAGGGCCAGGTGCACTGCTAGCAACTCGAGCCAATTGATATGCCAATGCAAGCAAGGTCCTGTCCAGGAGCCCGCAGCTGCACATCCGTCACATACAGCGCCCCCAGCCCGTGAGTTGAGACAACAACATGCCTGGACACTTGTTCTAGGGGAACACCCGCCCGTAGAAAAGTAAGGTCCGACCACGGGCTGAAACTGAGGTGACAGATTGGCGTGATTACTATAGATTAAAGAAAATTAGGTTTTCGTTTTTAAAGAAAACCTGTTATTGAATCACAGACACATAATTGTATTATACATAATAAAGAGCCCACTTTCAGATGCTAAATACAGTTTAAAGGACAAAGGGAATGCTGCTGTACTGCTTTATATCACACACACGTGTGAAGGGTGCAACAAGCTGATAAGATGGGAATGTTAGGAGCTGTTAGGGATGTTGTCAGGGACTCAGTGAGTGGGGGGTAAATGAGAGAAGTGTGACATAAACCAGCAGGTTGCACTCAGCTGTGAAAACAAAAGGGAAGCTAACACTGCTGACAGATGGTAGAACAATCTCATTTCTGTCTTTCTCTCAATTTGGGCTGTTATGGGATTTGTTGGACATGCACTGGAAGTACTGCCCTGAGCAAACCAAGATGGATCATTGTGGACTAAAGGAGATACTTTATAAGATCCATAACTCTGCCAACAAGCTTCTGCACTCAGCTCTGGTGCTGTTTACTGATCTCACAGCTGGAATACTTGGTCATTTGTTATTCAGACGGCATTTTCACTGCCTCCTCTCTGTGCTGGTGCTGTTTGGACCTGTTCTGAGTCTCTGGGTGTCCAAGTACAGCATATTTGGCAACAAGAACCACTACCTGTACAGGCAAGATCTCAGTTAACTGAGAAATTCCTTAATTATGAGACCTTATTGCAGATTTTGTTAAGTGTGACATTTATCTTTTACATTTACATTTATGCATTTGGCAGACACTTTTATCCAAAGCGACTTACATTGCATTATCCTATACATTTATACATGTGCAATCCCCTGGGATCGAACCCACAACCTTGCGTTGTTAACGCAATGCTCTTACCACTGAGCTACATGAAAATAAATATTTTTGTTGTAATATTATTAGTAAAAACTTAACACTAAGATTAAATTATGATTGTGCGAGGACCCTATTGGAATTGATCTGTTTATTGACATTAAGTACCGTATGTATTATATCTCATAGGGTATTCCTGCATTCATGCTGGGGCTGGACCTGCATATTATGTGGCTCTTTCGTCTTTCTTCTGTCATACTGCATCAGTAACTCTCTCGTTCACTCAGTCCGTCACCTCTCTCGGCTCGCTGTGACCGGGACGCTGTGGACACTGTTTCGTCGTCTTCTCTCCTTCCTAGTAGACGCCTCAGGAAGCTGTTTTGAGCCACTAAAAAGCACCACAGAAGTTTGCAGGAACCCCGGGGAGCTCCTGGACTCTGATACGAGCCCCTTATTACTACTGAGAGAGGAAAAGGGTAAAGCAGCCTGCCTTAAGGCCGGGCTACAATGGCAGGGATGTGAAGCGTCTGATGAAATCCTGATTCTAAGTTTATGTTGTTTGATTCTTGTTGAGGAAATAGCCGTTTTTGGGCCCTGCATGGCGCTAGGAAAGCCTCTGGGAGCGCCACTGAGGATTCTCTTCATGCTGTGTGTGTTGTTGATGAGTCTCTGGATCTTCCTGATTCTCTGCTTGCTAGCACACTTCCCACAGTTCCCTTCCCAGCTGGTTGGAGGAGCTCTTGGGTATCTGGGATGGAAGGGACTTTATAAGAGCTGGTATGTTTTAAAGCCTGGCTGGTGCTGTCTTGGAAGACCTAGAGCTTTACACTCGGACAATTAGTCGATACCAATTTAAGTCAACCAATTACCAAGCAATGCTTAATTTTGTTCAGTAGGTGGTGTAAAAAGGTCACGTTAGAAATGAAAGAAAAAAACACTTAAGCAAAACATGGTCAGGTCGAAGTGTCCGAATAATGTTTGGTCCCAAATTGTTATATATTTTACCGGTAGTCCACTGTATGAAATTGTGTCATAGTTTACTTTATTTTGCTATCCTCACTTACACAAATTAACTATAGTGTCCTGTACCCACTAGTAAAAAAATAAACAATAAAATAATATCTGGTGTCTGAATAATTTTTGGTTTGACTATGTGTTTGTGTGTGCGTTAATTTCAAAATTAACTAATACATTTTTAAAATCAAAAGTTGTATCTGTTAATTTAATTTAGTGGTCCAGCAAACATGAACAAACAATGAAGAGTTATATTTTGATTAAGTAATGTTAACTGACTAATACATATTGTAACAAATGTATTGCTCATTGTTAGTTAATGTTGGTTATTGCATTAACTAAGTTTTTAATGTATAAGTTTTAAAAAAACTTAAAAAAAATCTGCATTTATGTGATCAAAAATACAGTAAAGAGTAATACTGTGAAATATTATTAGAATAATAAAAAGAAAATGTACTTTATTCCTGTGATGCAAAGCTGGATTTTCAGCATTATTACTCCAGTCTTCAAAGTCACATGATCCTTCAGAAATCAAAAACATTTATTATATTAATGTGGTCTGCTTAATATTTTTGTGTAAACCATGATACACTTCTTTCATGGTCTTTGATGATTAGAAAGTTTAAAAGAAAAGCATTTATTTGAAACCGAAATCTTTAAAAACTTTATAAATGTCTTTGCTGTAAATTTTGATTAATTTATTGCAACCTTGCTGAATAAAAATATTAATTTCTTTAACTTAAATAAAAATTATTTATAGTTATTTTCATGTTTTGTCAAACTGTAAATATAATACATCTAAATAATGTTTTATTTGAAATTATAAATGAAAACATGAGTGATGCCACATTTAGCAGAACTCTTTATTGAGTAAAAACTACTACAGTTGATTCTGTTGATGTAATTGAAGCTCATGCCAATGAACTGTGACTGTGGATGTGAAACTCAATACAACATGTTTTTACTTTTCAGCAAATGTGTGTGTGTTTGTGTGTCGGCTGCAGTTCTCAGTAGATAAGCGCTTTTGAAGATAAGTCTCCTCTGGGCTTCTTAATCTTGTCAAAGTTCTTGATGATGACATCATACATCATAGCCTAGATTTGAACAGAATGGTTTAGTCACACGAAAGCACCCACTTACATTAAAACCGAGATGTTTTGTTCAGGGCAAGCTGAGACTGAACTTACATAAGTGTTGCGAATCTCCAGTGCTACGATGCGTAACTCACAGTACTGGTGCTGATCCAGTTCATGGACAAGCTGCCTGAAATCTCCCTGTTTCCAAGCAACAAAACAATCAAATTACCAGAAGCTCAAAGATTTTTTGAAAACATGTCTAATGCCTGGTTCAGATTACATGATTTTAGCCCGATTTTGGCACGATTCATTTGACGTAGGGTGTCGTGATTTGTAAACGACAACGGGCATCGGGACGTACGATTCGATCGTTTCATCTCGTTTTGTGTGTCATAGTGGGTGACAACCTACAGGATGCCTCACGACAAAAAGACTAGCATGTTTGATTTTTTTTTCCGGTCCTCCACGACGAGAGTGAGCTAATGAGCGAGAGAGTGTGTGTGCGCATGTGAGTGAGCATGTGTGCGTTTGTGTGTGTGTGTGCGTGAGTGAGTGAGAGTGTGTGCGTGAGTGAGTGAGAGAGAGTGTGTGCGTGCGTGCGTAAGTGAGTGAGAGAGAGTTTTGTGTGTGTGTGTGCTAGTGAGTGAGCAAGAGTGAGTGTGTGCGCGCGCGAGTGAGTGAGCATATGTGCGTTTGTGTGTGTGAGTAAGCATGTGTGCGTTTGTGTGTGTGTGTGTGAGGGATGAGCGCGTGTGTATGTGTGCAAGTGAATGTGTGTGTGTGAGAGACGGCAGGCGATGGGTGGTCGAAAAGCAACGTGTAGTCTGACATGTTTCTTGTCCACTACACGACGAAATATTTTAGGAGTCAAAATCACGTAATTTGACACAGTGACTATCGTAACAGACAAAATAGTGTAATCTGAACCAGGCATAAATATAACACAGAATAAACTGACCACATGTGGCTGTTTGGAAGCCTTGGCTACAGCGTCTCCCCTTTCGCTGTAGTACCTAAATAAACACACAAACACAGTGAGAAATATGACACATTAAAAATGCATCTATAATAGAGACATGTTTGACTGTGGTTGTGATGCTGTCTGGTCTCTTACTTAGAAATCTGTGTCTGGAATCCCTCGATCTTGGTGCGGGTGCCGGTAAGGAGTTCAAAAACTTTTTCCTGTGGGAACATTTTTGCATTTTTTCACATACATTTCACACAACATGCTATTATTAAATTAGTACAACTTTTATATATTATTTACCACAGTCTCATCAATATGTTCAAGTATAATATGTTTAAGTTCCTGTGATGCAAAGCTGAATTTTCAGCATCATTACTCCAGTCTCCAGTGTCACATGATCCTTCTGTACTTTTGTAGTGTACTTTATACTGCCTTATTTGATCAATGTAGTGCGTCCTTGCTTTTTAAAAAAAAGATCTTACTGACCCTAAAAGTTTGATTGGTAATATAATTTAACACTATAATTAATATTTAAAACTAAATATATAATAATACATATTTAAAATTCATATAAAAAAATGTAAATGCATGGGTGAAAAAGTAACAAATGAGTCATATATATTCTGCTAGCGCCATCCACACAAATTTATAAAACTTGCACACATAACACATTATTTTGGTAAATAAAATGATATACATTAAATATATACTATTTATTTGTTTTTGAAGTATACAACATAGTATATGACATTTTATGATTGGCAAACGTACAGTACTGTAATGGCTTGTGATAACGGAATGAATTTAAACATTTTTAAAAATACGAAAGGTCTAAGTTTTAGGTCGACGCAGATAGCAGAGAATAGACTGGACACATGAATGGTAAATACATACATTTTCTGAAGAGACGATCACTTTTTATTATGAACATTCAATTTAGCCTTTTATTCACATATCAAGCATGTTCGCTTGACGTGTGAGTACCAATGAGGTTCATTCTCGTGTTACGCAGCACGTTTGAGCTTCCGCAAGAACCAGTGATGTTCATTCTTGTGTTACGCAGCACGTTTGAGCTTCAGCAAGAACCAATGAGGTTCATTCTCGTGTTACGCAGCACGTTTGAGCTTCCGCAAGAACCAATGAGGTTCATTCTCGTGTTACGCAGCACGTTTGAGCTTCAGCAAGAACCAGTGATGTTCATTCTTGTGTTACGCAGCACGTTTGAGCTTCAGCAAGAACCAGTGATGTTCATTCTTGTGTTACGCAGCACGTTTGAGCTTCCGCAAGAACCAATGAGGTTCATTCTCGTGTTACGCAGCACGTTTGAGCTTCCGCAAGAACCAATGAGGTTCATTCTCGTGTTACGCAGCACGTTTGAGCTTCCGCAAGAACCAATGAGGTTCATTCTCGTGTTACGCAGCACGTTTGAGCTTCCGCAAGAACCAATGAGGTTCATTCTTGTGTTACGCAACACGTTTGAGCTTCAGCAAGAACCAATGAGGTTAATTCTTGTGTTACGCAACACGTTTGAGCTTCAGCAAGAACCAATGAGGTTAATTCTTGTGTTACGCAACACGTTTGAGCTTCCGCAAGAACCAATGAGGTTCATTCTTGTGTTACGCAACACGTTTGAGCTTCAGCAAGAACCAATGAGGTTAATTCTTGTGTTACGTAACACGTTTGAGCTTCTGCAAGAACCAATGAGGTTAATTCTTGTGTTACGCAACACGTTTGAGCTTCTGCAAGAACCAATGAGATTCATTCTCGTGTTACGCAACACGTTTGAGCTTCTGCAAGAACCAATGAGGTTAATTCTTGTGTTACGCAACACGTTTGAGCTTCAGCAAGAACCAATGAGGTTAATTCTTGTGTTACGCAACACGTTTGAGCTTCTGCAAGAACCAATGAGGTTCATTCTCGTGTTACGCAACACGTTTGAGCTTCTGCAAGAACCAATGAGGTTAATTCTTGTGTTACGCAACACGTTTGAGCTTCAGCAAGAACCAATGAGGTTAATTCTTGTGTTACGCAACACGTTTGAGCTTCAGCAAGAACCAATGAGGTTAATTCTTGTGTTACGTAACACGTTTGAGCTTCCGCAAGAACCAATGAGGTTAATTCTTGTGTTACGCAACACGTTTGAGCTTCCGCAAGAACCAATGAGGTTCATTCTTGTGTTACGCAACACGTTTGAGCTTCAGCAAGAACCAATGAGGTTAATTCTTGTGTTACGTAACACGTTTGAGCTTCTGCAAGAACCAATGAGGTTAATTCTTGTGTTACGCAACACGTTTGAGCTTCCGCAAGAACCAATGAGGTTCATTCTTGTGTTACGCAACACGTTTGAGCTTCAGCAAGAACCAATGAGGTTAATTCTTGTGTTACGTAACACGTTTGAGCTTCTGCAAGAACCAGTGATGTTCATTCTTGTGTTACGCAGCACGTTTGAGCTTCAGCAAGAACCAATGAGGTTCATTCTCGTGTTACGCAGCACGTTTGAGCTTCCGCAAGAACCAATGAGGTTCATTCTCGTGTTACGCAGCACGTTTGAGCTTCCGCAAGAACCAATGAGGTTCATTCTCGTGTTACGCAGCACGTTTGAGCTTCCGCAAGAACCAATGAGGTTCATTCTCGTGTTACGCAGCACGTTTGAGCTTCCGCAAGAACCAATGAGGTTCATTCTTGTGTTACGCAACACGTTTGAGCTTCAGCAAGAACCAATGAGGTTAATTCTTGTGTTACGCAACACGTTTGAGCTTCAGCAAGAACCAATGAGGTTAATTCTTGTGTTACGCAACACGTTTGAGCTTCCGCAAGAACCAATGAGGTTCATTCTTGTGTTACGCAACACGTTTGAGCTTCAGCAAGAACCAATGAGGTTAATTCTTGTGTTACGTAACACGTTTGAGCTTCTGCAAGAACCAATGAGGTTAATTCTTGTGTTACGCAACACGTTTGAGCTTCTGCAAGAACCAATGAGATTCATTCTCGTGTTACGCAACACGTTTGAGCTTCTGCAAGAACCAATGAGGTTAATTCTTGTGTTACGCAACACGTTTGAGCTTCAGCAAGAACCAATGAGGTTAATTCTTGTGTTACGCAACACGTTTGAGCTTCTGCAAGAACCAATGAGGTTCATTCTCGTGTTACGCAACACGTTTGAGCTTCTGCAAGAACCAATGAGGTTAATTCTTGTGTTACGCAACACGTTTGAGCTTCAGCAAGAACCAATGAGGTTAATTCTTGTGTTACGCAACACGTTTGAGCTTCCGCAAGAACCAATGAGGTTCATTCTTGTGTTACGCAACACGTTTGAGCTTCAGCAAGAACCAATGAGGTTAATTCTTGTGTTACGTAACACGTTTGAGCTTCTGCAAGAACCAATGAGGTTAATTCTTGTGTTACGCAACACGTTTGAGCTTCAGCAAGAACCAATGAGGTTAATTCTTGTGTTACGTAACACGTTTGAGCTTCTGCAAGAACCAGTGATGTTCATTCTTGTGTTACGCAACACGTTTGAGCTTCTGCAAGAACCAATGAGGTTAATTCTTGTGTTACGCAACACGTTTGAGCTTCTGCAAGAACCAATGAGGTTAATTCTTGTGTTACGCAACACGTTTGAGCTTCCGCAAGAACCAATGAGGTTCATTCTTGTGTTACGCAACACGTTTGAGCTTCAGCAAGAACCAATGAGGTTAATTCTTGTGTTACGTAACACGTTTGAGCTTCTGCAAGAACCAATGAGGTTCATTCTCGTGTTACGCAACACGTTTGAGCTTCTGCAAGAACCAATGAGATTCATTCTCGTGTTAAGCAGCACGTTTGAGCTTCTGCAAGAACCAATGAGATTCATTCTCGTGTTACGCAGCACGTTGGATCCGTGCAGCTCTTAAAGTGACAGCAGCCTAATAAACCTGCTGCTGTCTGTGATAATATTAATGATAATCAAACAACAAACGACAAAGAGAAAATCACTCACTGCTCAACAATCAGTGTGTATGTAATTCATGCAGCATTTGTGTGGCGCGTGGTTTTGCGGAGAGAGAGAGGACGGAACAGAGCGGGGAGTAAGTAGGTCAAGTGCAGATGATGAACACCTGTGTCTGATTTCAGTAATTGGCGTGGAGAGACTGGATATAAACCGGAGTGAGAGCGAGAGTGGGGAGAGAGAAACGGACTGGGACCTCGTGAACTGTTGCTGCTGACTCCTGAGAGAGATCACCGATTTAATAGAGTTATTGAGTATTTTGTGGATGTGCTTGTGCACCGTGAATGCGCTGTGTGCGCGCCTTTTCTTTTTGTTTATTTTGAACGTAAATAAAACGAGACTCCCAGTTCAGCCGACCCCTGTCTTCTTCCTTCCTTGCTATTTAATAACTGAACATCATCACAATTTATTAATTCAATTTTTATCAATTTGAAATAATCTCTTTTATTTCTTACTTGAATGTTACTAATAAATAAACCTCGTAGTCCGACCTGAAAAAATTTAAAGCACTGTTTATGTAATTTGTATATTTGTTTTATTGTGTTTGTCCTATTGTTTGTCATTTACATCTTTGTTCTTATTCTTAACAAAGAAATAAGAAAAATAAGTGTTTACCTGGATGTTCTTGATGTTAAGTTTTCAGGTTGCCATAAATATTATTATAAAAGATATGGTGGTATTTGAATTGTATTTTTGTTTTATGTTTGTTTGTTTGTTTGCATTGACGTTAAAATTACACTGACTTTTTATGTAATACCACAGTAAAACACTGCTGTTCGCTTTCAGAACTTTTCAGTTTGTAATTATATTTAAATATAATTTAAATAGATTTGACACACTTAAAGCATTATCATATCGCATGTAGCATTATTTAACGAGTTCGTGCACATTCGTGCAGCTGACGCAGAAATTCAAATCTAAACTTACAAATGTTATTTATTTTTGTCACAATATAGGGTTAACTGACCTGTACAGAAACTCCAAAGTTGTTCCCATCTTCAATTCTGGGGACCTGTAGCTGTATCCACATTGACACCTGCACAAAGGTGTCACAATGTTACAAAAAATTACCAAAATGCTTTATTAAATGTCTCGATGCAGCAGAGTCTACATGCAGTATAAAATTAACTATAAATGATAGTATTATAGAACCAGTTGAGCAATTACATATGTCCAAAAAGTCAAATGATCACAAAAAGGTGAAAATTACATGTCATCTTTACCTTTTTTTTTGGTGGGTTTAACTTTTTGACAAATGTAACTGTTCAGATCTGCATAGCTACCACATGATATCACTTCCTCACCGTGTTAAGACACTCCTTTAGAATCTGAATCTCAGGCTTGATGAGCTTGAAGAGTTTCTCTACTGTCTCATTGCAGGCGATGGGACCACAGGGAGGACCTTTCCGTTCACAAATAATATAAATTAGTTAAGGTTGTGCTCTCCAAATCACCACTTCAGTTTGTAAGGCTAGAGATGGATGGAAGAATTTGGCTGCATCCAAAATCGCATACTCCCCTACTATATAGCAGGCGAAAAAATAGTATGTGACAAAAGGAGTATGTCCAAATTCACAGTACTCATAAAACAGAAGGCGAAAAGTATCCGGATGATCTACTACTTCTGACAAGAAAATATGTATTTACTCAAGAGAGTATGCATATCTCAAAATCTTTATGTTCTGCACAATTTCTATGACATTAACAGTCCAACAGTGCCAGCCTGTGTTCATGCTGTGAATTACACATTGTCATTTTGCATTTGGGGGAATTCAGATCCAGGGAAAATGGAACCGAACAATTAACAGTTTCAGTTTCGGTTTTGAAATTCTATCAATACATTTACCTTCATCCTCTTCTTCTCCTTTCGCTCCACCCTTCTTTCCATCTTTGGCCTCTTTCTGTGTGAATAAAATGTCATTAAAGTCTAAAAGGTTACTTAAACTAAACCACAAACTGGCTTGAAGGTGCAATACAGTGATTCAATTGATTTAAAAAGTCATTAATGTGGATAATCAGTGTAATTTTTTGGTAAAACTGAACTGAACAATAGTGTCACTGAGGATGAATTATACTATAGAATGTGAATGTCATTCATTTTTATGATGCCTTCATCTAAATGTATGATATTTTTCATGTTATGTACAGTGTGTAAATATAGAAAATGTATAAAGGCAAAAATGTATGTAAAAATAAAATGTATCTGGGATGCATTTAAGTTATTTATTTGTCCTAATATATTTTTTTCCATATTGAAATAATGTGAGTAATTAGGCTTGTTAATAAGAAATAATGTTTTAAATGACCTCCTCTTTCTTCTTCTTCTTAAGCTCCTCTTTGGCCGGGTCTGGGATTGGGATGTCCAGAGGAGCCCTGACGACAGACAGATCCTTCAGACTACAGGAACCCTAATAAGAAAAAAATATTCTCAATGACACAATGAGTCTGATAGTTTAAGATGCACCTGCTGGATGACTTCATACCTGTAATATTTTATCCATCTCTGCAATTTTCTCAGGGAAGACTTTTGAGATCAACTGTTCAGCCTGTTTAAAAGAAACATTGACATGTAACAAACTTTCACTATATTACTAGTGTAAAATCATAATATATTAATATTGGTTCTCCTTCAAACTGCTTCATGAATCTTTCTATCATGTTGGTTCATTTCTTTTCACAAAGTGTATAGTACAATTTTCTATAATAACTGGTATTTTAGCTTAAACTAAAATGACTGTGGTGCATTTGTAAAGGCGATGAAAGAGATTGACTAAATGTATTTATAATTACCTCCTTGGTGATTTTTTGGGAGAATCCATCCAGCTGCAAAGTAGATAGGAAGTGTTTGTCAAATACTAAAACGCGTTCATTATCTGATGTTTATATGCAGGTTAAACTCAAATTCCCTCATTTTTTCGCTCAATAAATTACTTTTAATTAGGTTTCGGGCCTATAATAGGCGGCTTACCTGTTTCTTAGAAGCGGGGCTCATGTCTAAGGAAGTCATTATTGCAGATAGTCGTTTCGATTTGTCCTATTGCAAAACTTTATTGAACCTGTTTGCACACAAACGCGTTTAATTTATTATCCCACTGGTTAACGTGGGGTTTAGTTTGAAAAGAGAAGATCAAATGCACTCGTTCTCGACGAAACGACGAGAAGTCGCAGTTAGTCAGCACAAAGAATGAAAATGAAAGTGAATTAAGCATTAAATGAATCATTCCTGATGTCACCGAAAGGGGGCAACAACAATCAAACAAAATTTTCAGCGAGTTACGGAAACAGGATTTGCTTTGCTAAATAGAATAAAAGTCCTTTTGTTTTGTACTCTTGCAGCTTTTGTTCTGTCACTTATAGTATTTATATTTATAATATAAACACTGGACTGATCAATAGTGTAAATGAGGATTGCAAGATAATTTTATTTATTTTTACGATGCCTTCATCTGAATGTATACCATTTTTTTCTATATTATGTATTTTAAAAATATAGAAAACGTCCAGAATATTACTTACTATATATATATATATACATGAGAGAAAACTTAATTGAAATAAATAAATAAAATACATTGTATACATTTTTCAAGTATAGATAAAGGTTCAAAATACTGCTAAAATAAATGAGGAAAAAACTAAATATATGTACATAAATAAATACATACATAACTGTAAAGGACAAAGGACATTTCAATTGATTTATTTCAGTTATTTATTTATAAAAAAAAAAAAATCCTTTTTATGCATTCAAAAGTATAGAAAAATAAATAAATAAAAATAAATATAGCTAATATATTTTAAATAAATGAGAAAAAGTATAATGTAAAATATATCTATAATGTATGTTATTATAAAATATATGTAAAATATGTTTACAGTATGTGTTACTGTATAAGTATTTTACAAACATACTGTATGTAAAATAAATGACAACAAATGTAATGAAAAAATATTTGGGATAGCCTATATTTCAGTTATTTGTGCTGATATGGTTTGAATGAAAATCTATACATATTATTCAACTTATTTACATTTCACTTATTCGTTTGGCAGAGACTATCAACCTGTACATTGTGAGTTCCTTGGGAATTGAACCCATGACTTTAACGTTGCTTATTTCATTGCCCATGAATTACCGGTACATTTGGTAATATATTTTAAAAATGAAAGTTTAAAACAAAACTTGGAAAATATATTGTATATTTACACTATATGAGTAAAAAAAAGAAGAAAAAAAAAGAGCCATATATAGGACCCAACAGCATTATTATTCCTGATCGTAAGCCACAACTCACATTGAACACTGTCATATGCAAAACTGGCATGCTGCAAAAGCCTAACATGTTAGGCCTATCAATTTCTGATCAGGAAAAGTCGTTCAAAGGTATAGGAGACATCAGCACCATTGCACAGTCTGTGACTTTTTTACACTCTTTAAAAATCAGTTTCCAAAAAGATGTTTTCGCAGTAATGCATAGTTAGAAGAACCATTTGGAGTTCCCCAAAGAACCTTTCAGTGAGCAGTTTTCAAAAGAACCATTGTTTTTATAGTGTGAAGAACATTTTAATAATCTAATAATCTTTTCCCACCAAGTAACGTTTTGTGCACTGGAAAGGCCAACAAAGGACCTTGTATGTAAGAGACTCCCTAATTTATTCCTAAAAGTTGCTTTTGATATCAACAAAGGACAGAGACAACACTGTAAGGAAAGAGACAGTACACTGCATGCTGTTTCTCATAAATACAAACAAAAGTAGACTGCAGTTGTGCAGGCCACTAGATTTAATCATCAAAACTGTTTATTCCTTGACTTTCCGCTCATCCACTGAAAAGTACTCTCTTCCATTACAGATCCACTGATTAAACAGAAAACCACTGTTTACATGGGTTGTTTGCATATCAATGGACTGAACACATCTCCCTAATCTTGTCAAACTGAATTGAGTAATATGTATTCAGTGTTACTTTTGTTTGGGTTAAAACAATTCGCAAGTTGCATAGTAGTTCATAGGATCATAATTGATTAAAATGATCCATGCAATGCATGTTTTTGTTTTTGCACAGTCCAAAGGGCAAAGTTCTCTTTTAATGTAGTGTGTGTGTGTGTGTGTGTGCGTGCCGTGTGTGCGTGTGTGTGTTTGTTTGTGAAAGTAAGAATGGTCCTTGCTATCACAAGCACTGCCATTTAACAAATTCATTACCATAATGTTTTTGTTTTTTTAATGTAATATTGTATAGTCTAATAAAAGTGTGTTACAATGATGCACCATTTGATCCCAAACTGTACAAGATCTCTGGACATGTGAGCCGCTGTTGCCAGAATGCATATGCAGAATGATTTTAATGAATTCATCTTCACTCTGGATGTGTTTAATGAGAAATGTGGGGTATTGGGCTTCAGTGGATCTGTTACTTCACACAGATTAAAGTCTAACTATGGCTTTTCAGCTTATCTATATCCACTATCCTCTAATCTACCTCTTTCTCTCTCTCTCACACACACACACACACACACACACACACACACACACACACACACACACACACACACACACACACACACACACACACACACACACACACACACACACACACACACACACACACACACACACACACACACACACACACACACACACACACACTGTGATCTTTAGCCTGTTCAGTGTTCCTGTCCCCTCTCACGTTCTCACTCTGTCTCAATGATCAAAGTCATTGAACTGAAGACTTCACAAGCACTTAACCATGCTGTACAGTAGCTGTGTTTTGTGCGTGTGCACTAAGTGACAACACTTCATGGCTTCAAAACTTATTTGGACACTTGTCTAGAATGTTGCATTGCATTGCATTGTTCTATACTGTAGGCTACATAACGAAATATAAAACCAAAAGGCAGTCTGTAAAAAAATGATGCATGCTTTTCTCTGAAATTTTTTTTTTTTCTGAACTATTTTTGCTATTGCTGTCTCAAGGTCATTTTTGTGTGTAAACTAAAGTTTTCAAACTTGTGTTCCTTTTTTACATTCTCATTAGTGTTCATCTGGAGAAAAGTCAAGACGACATCATGAACATCTCAGAAAATGTAGTGTCTGCCAGCAGTCTGTAGTACTGACATGTAAATGTTTTTTTTTTTGTCTCACAAAGACTAATTACTGTATAATTACCTAGCTAGCATTTTATGTATTCTAAATACACACAACTAAAATTATAAAACATATTTTATTGTTGTTTTCTTATATTATTATTGTTTTTTTATCATTTCAACAATATTGAACAGTGAAATATTTAATATTATATATTGAAATACTGAAATAAAATGATATTGAACATTGAAATGATTTATAAGTGAAGTATAAGCTATAATGAGTCCATAACCAAATTAAAAGTTTAAATCTTCTCATGTGAATAAAAACCAAGAGTTAGTAATAGTGTCAAATTATATATAGGTGTGTGTGTGTGTGTGCGCGCGCGCTAATTTATATCGCACATTTCATACACAATGGTAATTCAAAGTGCTTTACATAGAAAGAGAATTAAAATAATCATAAAATAATCACAACATATGCATAAGAAATAAAAATGACAATAGTATTTAACTAAAGGCCAAAATACTACTTCTGACTACCTGAATCACATACACACACACACACACACACACACACAAACACGCACACGCACGCACACGCACGCACGCACACGCACGCACGCGCACAAACAAACAAACAAAAAAACCACACAAACACAAAATTATTTTATAACAAAAACTTTATGTTAGATTAATCGGTTTGACAGTTAGTAAACAGAATGCAAAAAGAATCAGACACAGGTCTACTGTATAAGACACTTTAAAAAAAAATCCATATTAGGCCTATTTCAAGTAATTACCAGCTAATTATTCTACATGATCAGTGAAGTGTGTTTTTTAATGGAATCACATTTGTTATAGTATTTAAAGATTTACAAGTGGGTACATTAGGATAAACAGAAAAGATAAATAAGTAAAATCAAAATATAGAAATAAAAAAATGTAGCCTAATTAAAAATAATTGTAATGTTTATAGCTTCCTTGTTTTCTTTAAATGTAATGTCACTTTTTTAGGTATAATTAACTAAAAACAAACACTCCCCCATATTTACATTTACATCTTGCATTTAAATGTCTCTTTTTATATAAGAACATAAAAGACGATGCCTGGGGTAAATACAGTTGAGAATTCAATTACAGGAAACAAAATAAGGAAAATATAATAAAAATGTCACAGTGAGACAGTTTTAACGCATGTAAATGTGTCTCGAGCCCCACATAAACACAGATGTGATGATGAATGAAGCGACGTCACAAGGACCCAATAAGCTTCCGCCTTACAATGTTCATTGAACGTGAACCACACTCAACTTTTATCAACATCTGCTGACGTGACACGAAGCAAATACCGACGACGCTCACGTGACTTCAGAACTCGTTAAAGACGCTTTAAAAAAATAAGATTCACTTCTACACAACTTTGCTCAGCCGTTTATTTTGCAGCCGGGATTGAGCGGCGGAGCACAGCGAGTCTTCGCGGAGTCGACACAGGAACCAGTGTGCGCTTGCGTCAGCCTCGGGATTCACTGTATTTGAATGACTTAAACCTTAAACCTCTTCAATGACTCAGAAGCATCAATCTAGAGCTTTTTGACTGAAATGCAACAGCTAGTTTTTCCACTTTGCCGTGTTTTATTGGAAGCGCACGCTTTAACATAAGCTTGTAAAATATTTGAATCGACTAGGAAGTTTGTCAGCACAAAGCTTTATTTATTATTGAAACATCCCAGGCTGGTTCGTAGGGAGAAGAGCGTCATTATTAGTTGAGGATCTGAGCTGAGGGTGGGATCAGCTGATGATAAGTTACACGTGTTACAGTGCAAGGGTCTTACTTTACTCTCCTCTACCTCAAGAGCTGGATTATCACTATCTCCAGTCTGATATGAGATGAGAGGTGCACAGGACTGAAGAGGAACATATCGTTTTATTTTTATTTTATTGTTTACCCAATTTTGCTTACACGAAATATGTCCTGCCTGTTCCTTGGAGTACTAAGGAGGTGAGTCTCTTTTAGTCATTAATAATCTCTTAAAAACAAGGAAATAATATTGTTATAATAATAGGATATAATTGTAGGCTATATAATACTATTACTGTATATAGGGGTGATATTGCCTAATACCTGGTTTATATAGTGATAAGAAAGCTACAAAAGAATTAAAGGTATGGGTATACTTTTAATGATTTTCTGCATTCTCAAAATTCTCCTTCTCTTTCCTGGGTAAACATCCTTGTTTCTGTTGAGAAACAAGTTTCTGTTGAGGGTATATAGGCTACTTAAACCTGAACTTAACCTGAACATTTGTTAACACCCTGTACAATTGCAGTGTCAACTCCCTTGTTTTATTTTAGTCTACTGTTATAATGCAGAATTATCTTTGATGGAGATATGTAGAAATACAGAGTTAATTATAATAATCCAAAGTCCTGGAGTCTGTTATTGCCAAATACTGACATTTGCCACATATTACATCTCACTATGTAATAGTGTACTATGCACATCTCAAACTAGAGTTATTGAGTGTGTCACGTACAGGAATGCTGAAACATAGCTTAAGTCACGTATAACTGGCTTTTTTCTTTTGCGTTTAGAGACTCAATGTGTCTAAGTCTGAAAAGCAGGTTATGATGAATAAGCAAGTAAACATCACCTTTGTCCAAAGTCACAGCAAGTATTTGTGAGTCATATGTACCAGTGTAATATGGAATATTTATAGATCAGTCATATCTCTTTTAAAGCCACAATAATGTTGTTGAACAAAAGTTTTCTAAATCCCATTTTATTGCATGTGAATCTACTCTGCCAATCTCTCAACAGAATGAGTGATTACATCAGCACAGGACTTCAAGTAAATATGCTCAGTGTGAAAGTCTATATAGCCAAACTTTACCCTGCAGATGCATGCTATCGGGAACTGATTGACGTAGGCCTATGTGTACGTGTTTTGAGTGAACAATTCTCCTAACTTGTTTAACAGGTTATTTTGCATTGAAACGCCCTTGAGGTATAGTCGTGATGCATGCATATGGTTTAGAAAGAAAGCACAATTTTGGCCCAATTTCTCACATCTGATATTGGTACGTGTGTTATGTGTTCTAGCATGAACATGGTGTGCTTGTATAGTGGCCTTACCCTGTTTAACCAGAGTCTGAGGGGAGGGGAGGGGAGTGAATGCCGAGGAGGCCGTCTGATTGGTCGGTTCACTGGGGGGTGTTACTGCCTATGACAATTGATGGTGTAAAGCTGAGTGGTTATTGATGACAGTGAGGAAACATGGGGGTCAAAACTGTGATAGACTTAGAGACTTTGTTCTTGTGAAGTTTGTATTTTACGGCTTTGGAAAACAATAGAAGATAATTATCGGGTAGAAAGTGTTGCAATTGGGGTGGGGTGTTGGGCCGAACAGAACAAAAGGGTAAAAGAAAAGGATTCCACCTCTTGGTATCCTTCAGATATCCTCTTAAGTACGGTATAGAAACCAGGCCTTGCAGTCACGTGCCGTGTTTTTAGATGAATGATCAGTTTGCTAACACTGTTAAAGAATGACAGGCTGGTTTTTGAAATGCAGCCCTCCTCTGGCATGAAACCTTTCTTTTGTCCTTTTTTCTGAACTTGTACAGTAGGCCTATATTTTCTCTGTCATTATCTCACTTTATTATGGAAGATTGTTGCACCACAGACTAAATAAATGAAAGGTAATTGCAACTTTTTATGAGTGAGTTTATATCTCACACTTCTGAGATAAAAAAGTGGTCTCACTTTATATTAGGTATATTTAATTACTACTACGTACTCAAGTCAATAAAAATTTGGTAGTTACAATGAACTTATTGTGCTCAATTTGTACTGCAAAAGACTATTGAGGTTTGATACGGGTAAGGTTAGGACAGGTTTTCTGGTATGAGTACAGTAGGTTTAAGGGTGCGTTAATGGGTAAGGGAATGGTCAACTGTAATTATAATGTTATTGCAGAAATTAATTACAAATGTAATTACATGCAGGCATTTTTTAAATATACCCCTACGTACAGTACTATGCAAAATATGTATGTACACAATAAGTGCATTGTATCAAATGGTTAGTTTAAATGTTAGTACATAGTAGTTAAAGACATTTCATATAAAGTGGGTCCAAAAAAGTCAGAATTGCAAGTTATAAAGTCTGAATTGTGAAATATAAACACGCAATTGAAAGATTGAAAGAGAATATGATCCTCGTCTGCCCAATTTTCTGCCTCTTGTCTGTTTCTTTTCATTTTATCCAAGGTATGCTTTTTATCAGTTTGTGTGTTCCTTGGGAACCAAAGCCAATAACCTAATATTGTAAAATAAAAGCATAGTCAATTATTTTCTGCAAATTAATTAATTTTTACATTTATTTTTCCCAAAAATGGTCAATTAAAATCTGAACTGGACTGGGTTAGCAAAAAAAAAAAAAAAAAAAAAAAAAGAATGGTTGAGCCTCGCAAACTTATGACTAGGCTAGTTGTGCACATGTAGTGTATTTCATTCCAAAGGACACCACTAATTAGTCTTGCAGCTTCTAAATCACTTATCTTTCAGTTTCGGTCAAAGATCTGTGTTAAAGTACATCCAGCAGGGTTATGCAATATTCATATTGCATCTCAAATTAATGTTCAGTCATTAATTTAACATGTCATGGATCACATATATCCATATATTTTATTTATACATTATCTACAGTCTTAAACTTAGTCTTTAAATTGAGTTGGGTTTAGAAATGTTCACCGGAACCAGGAGTATAGGCTTTTTAAAATTAGCCACCTTATTTTTACTCATAAGAGCACTCACTTATTTGACTTGAAAATGCAAAGTCTTCCAGTGTCGTCAGCCTCCAGTTATTTTTGCTGTACAAAGACAGTCCATTATGCTGCTTCAAATTGCATAGTAATCATAAACGCACAGTTTGTCGCACAAATAGTTTTCACGTTCACTGCATTCGTTAATATTGAAAAGGCTCGTCTTGCGTTTGAACGGACAAATTCACACAAAATTATATAAAAATGCCCCGTCTTGGTGAGTATCCTAGTAAACATAGTTGGTTATGTCTTAAGTGAATGCAAACAGTCGAGAAATACAATGCATTGTACAGTATCAGTATATGCATTTGTCTCAAAGTGACAGCAGCCTAATATCCCTGCTTCTGTCTGTGTTTGTTATGTTAATCAATTAACCAAAGACAAAGAAAAAAATCAACCACTGCTCTACATAGCCTATGCAGTGTTATTTTACATTTGATATATTGTAATATTAGTTGCCGTAATGTAGGGAAAAGGGAATGGACAATTTAAGATACAGCCTGTCATTAATGTTTTGAACAAAACAGTTGGAAGCGAATGATTTAAATGACTAAAGCTACAAAAGACCGTCACTTGTCGCCACCCACTGGCATCTTGATATAACAGAAATGTCTTAATAATTCCCTCCACTAATGCACAAACTGACAATCCTTCTGGTACGTGCAAACACAGACAAGCGGTGTGATACAAATGGAGATCATTGTGGTTGGATTGTATATAAACACTCTTAACTGATCATAATCATTTTCTGTTTTGTATAGTGTGTGTGTGCTTGTTAAATGTGTAAAACTAACCAAGAATGAAGTGTTTTGTAGGTTGATCCATGCTTATGCTATTAATCTTTACTGTAATTTGAATGTACTAATGTTTGCATGTGTCCATGTAGGCGCAATGCCATCAGTACAGCTTCAGTGGGAGTGCGGTCTCTCGCCTCCATCCCGTCTCTGCCCTCGTCTGTGGCTGAGTTTGTGTCTGGAGCAGTGGCTGAGTGTAAACCTGCTAAGTGCACGTGGTCACAGGCACACCAGGTGAGACAGCAGACATCCTGGCCAACCTGGAGAAAGAGGGCATTGTAAAGAAACTCAGCAAATATGAAAACTGGTAAGTTGTTTTTTGCTGATCATATTGTAAGTATTCTAAAGTGTACCTATTATGCTTTTTTAGATATTACATTACAGTCATGGCCAAAATTGTTGGCACCCCTGGTAAATATGATCAAAACTGGCTGTAAAAAATAAATCTGCATTGTTTATCCTTTTGATCTTTCATTCAAAAAATTGCCAAAATTCTAAACTTTCATTGAAGCAAAGAGAATTGAAAGTGGGGCTAAATCACATTATGAAATAAATGTTTTTCTCCAAAACACGTTGGCCACAATTATTGGCACACTTTTATTAAATACTTTTTGCAACCTCCTTTTGCCAAGATAACAGCTCTGAGTTTTCTCCTACAATGCCTGATGAGTTTGGAGAACACCTGACAAGAGATCAGAGACCATTCCTCCATACAGAATCTCTCCAGATCCTGCAGATTCCCAGATCCATGTGGCGCTTCTTCTCTTCAGTTCAGTCCACTCATTTTCTATAGGGTTCAGGCCAGGGACTGGGATGGCCATTGCAGATCTTGGTTTTGTGCTCAGTGACCCATTTTTGTTTTGATTTTGATATTTGTTTTTGGATCACTGTCCTGTTGGAAGATCCAAACATGGCCCGTTATAAGATTTCTAGCCCCGGCTGTTAGGTTTCTATTTTTTATCTGTTGGTATTTGATCCAATCCATGATGCCCATGTATCTGAACAAGATGTCCAGGACCTCTGGCAGAAAATTAGGCCCACAGCAGTAAAGATACAGCAGAGTATTTCATTTTACACATGGGGTACTTTTTTATCCCTGTGTGCACCAAACCCATCTTAAGTGTTTGCTGCCAAAAAGCTATTTTTTTGTTTCATCTGACCATAGAACCGACCGTCCGACGTTTGAAGTGCCCAGTAGTGTCAGGTACTTTTCAAACGTTCTATGGACAGAGGAACCAAAAAAATAGCTTTTTTTTGGCAGCAAACACTTAAGATGGGTTTGGTGCACACAGGGATAAAAAAGTACCCCCGGTGTAAAATGAAATACTCTGCTGTATCTTTACTGCTGTGGGCCTAATTTTCTGCCAGAGGTCCTGGACATCTTGTTCAGATACATGGCATCATGGATTGGATCAAATACCAACAGATAAAAAATAGAAACCTAACAGCCGGGGCTAGAAATCTTATAACGGGCCATGTTTGGATCTTCCAACAGGACAGTGATCCAAAAACAAATATCAAAATCAAAATAAAAATGGGTCACTGAGCACAAAACCAAGATCTGCAATGGCCATCCCAGTCCCTGGCCCTGAACCCTATAGAAAATGAGTGGGCTGAACTGAAGAGAAGAAGCGCCAACATGGATCTGGGAATCTGCAGGATCTGGAGAGATTCTGTGTGGAGGAATGGGCTCTGATCTCTTGTCAGGTGTTCTCCAAACTCATCAGGCATTGTAGGAGAAAACTCAGAGCTGGTTATCTTGGCAAAAGGAGGTTGCAAAAAGTATTTAATAAAAGGGTGCCAATAATTGTGGCCAACGTGTTTTGGAGAAAAACATTTATTTCATAATGTGATTTTAGCCCCACTTTCAATTCTCTTGCTTCAATGAAAGGTTAGAATTTTGCAATTTTTTTGAATGAAAGATCAAAAGGATAAACAATGCAGATTTATTTTTTACAGCCAGTTTTGATCATATTTACCAGGGGTGCAACAATTTTGGCCATGACTGTAATGTGGTTTCAATAACCAGATGCATTTACACTGGTCCAGATTTAGTCTCAGACCACCTCCTGATGTGATCATATTTAAATCCATCTCTAAAGCGTTTCGGAGGGCATTTACACCAGGTCTTTTCACGGTCGGCTAGATATCCAATCAGAGAAAAGTCATGAAGTGACCAGGTGTAAACAGGCTTGCATTGATACTGTAAATCCGATGTAAAAAAAAAAAAGTGCTGAGGAAGCCTCCCGAGCTGAAATTCAGATATGATAATGGCCGTTTTGTTTCTGACACGCGCTGTAAGCAGTAGACCAATCACAACAGACTGGGCTGTCTGACCCAATCAGAGGAGAGTAGGCTCTCAGAAAGGAGAGTTTTAGAGAGACCTGATCCTTTATTTAACTGTTTTGGGCATTGTGAAAAAAGAGGTAATGATGCAATGTACATTACGAGAACATTAAAAAGTTTTTTTTTTTTACCTTGAATGCATGTAAACATATTATTGGAGACCTCCAAATGAAAAATGAATGAAAAACCTTTATAATAGCATAATAGGGGGCACTTTAAGAAATACTTATAATAATATGAATGGTCTGACATAATCCTGATTTATATTTCCACTGATTCATAATCATTTGTGTGTGCAGCTGGCTGGCACGTACTGACCCTAAAGATGTGGCTCGCGTGGAGAGTAAGACAGTGATCGTCACAAAGGGTCCAAAGGGACACTATCCCCATCCCCTCCGGAGGTGCCAAGTCCCAACTGGGCAGCTGGATGAGTGAGGGCGACTTCCAGAAAGCCAGAGAGGACCGCTTTCCTGGCTGCATGGCAGGTGGTGTGTTACTCAAATCACTGATCAGTTGCTGAAACCTGTCAAATAGTGTCTTAAAAAATAACAGATTTTTTTTTTTTACTTTGAATATACATAATATTATAAAATGGATTGAAAAGTTATTGAATATGACATGGACAAGAATCAATGAAATACTGACACCACTGTTATCCAGGCATCTGAATCAGCTCTTTAAAATACTAAAAGTGCACTCGGTCTATATTGTGCGCCTGGATTTATGCCCGGTTATAATGCTCTTCTCCATTATTTGATCATCATATGATGAATTACTGCTGCCATGATCAATGTAAATGTACACAAACCAGAGCTCTCTTCTCTGCGGCACCTGCCTTACATGGACAGCAATAGTGCAGTGTAAATTGCGTCAAGCAAAAATAAATATTATATATCACAATCTTGACTAGCACAAAAAGGAGGCATGTTTGAACTGAAAAGAAAAACTTTTACTTTTGTATAATGCATACACAGAATCCCATCAGTAGAGCTTAATTCGTATTTCGTATTCATTTAAATTCCAAATGTTGTTCATCAGTCCTCATGGTCATGTAGGATAGGCTAGGAGGAAACTGGAATGCCTAAAAAAAAAAGTCTGAATATTTCTTACTTTCTATCCCTCTGTAGGACGCACTATGTATGTGATCCCCTTCAGTATGGGCCCTGTGAACTCTTCTCTTGCTAAGTTTGGTGTTCAGGTGACAGATTCTCCATATGTGGTGGCTAGCATGGGCGTCATGACACGCATGGGGACGCCTGTGCTGGAGAAACTAGCAGAGGGGGCGGAGTTTGTGCGCTGCCAGCACTCTGTGGGCCGACCTTTACCACTCAAAGGTACCTTAACCGCTTTATTTTAATGTCAGATTAATGTAAATGTGATTCAATCCATCAAATGAAAATCTGAAGTTCTCCTTTTTTTTCAAGTGACCCATTTTGCCTTTTTTTTGTTGCATTTTCTGAACAAAACCAATATTATTATTTATTATTTAATATGTTCTTGTGGATTAAAAGTATTAGGCCTGGTTTCACAGACTGGGTTTAGATTAAGCCAGGATTAGGCCTTAGTTCAAATAGGACATTTAAGTCTTTTATAATTGTTCTTTAGAAAAAAGCATTACTGGTGTGCATCTTGAGACAATACAATGACATATTTTAAGGTATGTCAGTGCAAGTTGCTTTCAGTTAAAACAACTCAAACATGCATTTTAGTCTGGGACTGCCTTAAGCCTTGTCTGTGAAAAAAAAAGCTTACTCCCCCCAAACTTTTGAATGGTAATGTCTATATATTTTTCTATCTAAATCTCTTTCTCTGTTCTTCCCGCACAGCTCCTTTAGTAAACAGCTGGCCTTGTAACCCAGAGAAGGTGTTGATCTCACATCTCCCAGACACCAGGCAGATCTTGTCCTTCGGCAGCGGTTACGGTGGAAACTCGCTCCTCGGAAAGAGTGCTTCCGCTCTTCGTATCGCCTCACGCATCGCCAAAGACGAAGGCTGGTTGGGCTGAACACATGCTGGTATGGGACATCAGACAAAATCCTGGATTTTGCTTGCGAGTTTACAACAATGCATCTTACTGTTGTACTACTCTCTTAGCTGGAGTATTCATTTATAAAGCATGATGTTTGACACTCATCCTTGTTTCTCTTCCCTCCAGATTCTGGGAATCACAAATCCTCAGGGTGTAAAACGGTACATTGCAGCTGCGTTCCCGAGCGCTTGTGGGAAAACTAACCTGGCCATGATGAAACCATCACTACCAGGCTGGAAGGTGGAGTGTGTGGGCGATGACATCGCCTGGATGAAATTTGACAGTCAGGGTGAGAAATATGACTGCATATGCAACTATTGACACAAGTGTGGGTTTATGGACAGCCAGAAAATGATACCATATCTCTTATTTTAGCTTGTTTATTGGGCAGCAAAGAGTGAACTAATTAAAATAGTAATAATTGCATGGCTCAGCTAACACTTTATAATTAACAGTTGCTCAGGAACAGGTTTGCTGTAGTGTATTAATGTATGACGTGAGAAATCTGTTGAGGAGAATACTGTTGTTTATGATTATAAATAGATGTTTTCAATACAAACGGTGGTACATTTTGATTCTCTTCACCAGGTAAACTCAGAGCTATTAATCCAGAGAATGGTTTCTTTGGAGTTGCCCCTGGGACGTCCCTAAAGACCAACCCTCATGCCATGTCAACCATCTCCAGTAACACAGTGTTCACTAACGTAGGAGAGACCAGCGATGGGGGGGTTTGGTGGGAGGGTCTGGATCCTCCTGCACCTGGAATCAAACTCACAGACTGGCATGGAAAATCTTGGAAATATGGTAAGATCATTGATTAATAAAGTCATTTTGACAAAATATCTAAAGACATGACAATGCGCTATCCGAACTTAAATTGTTTAATGCTTTGAATGCTTCAAAATGCTTTGGAATAGACCTAAGGTTGGTTTCTTTTTAAGACTCATCAGATTATATAGCACTTCAAAAAATGAAAAAATGAAAAAGGTTATAGAAGTTTAAATTTAATTTAAAACAAATGTACTGTACTAAAAGTTTTGTATTTAAAATATATATATATATATACATTACAAAACAATTTATGCTATGAAATCAAAGCCACGTATCTAAACGCTGTACCAAAAATAACCACAGAGTGTCCCTACATTTTATTTATTTATGTGTTCTCCTGTCACAAATTAATAAATGTCTGTCACAATATCACTTCTATCACAAAACAATCACCAAATAAGGAACGTTGAGTCTTAGACCTTTCAAGTGATATGAGTTTTGTCAAGATTAGAAAAAGTTTTGATTATAAAATAGTGCAGTAAAATGTGTAATATGAAACATGACATCGCCCACTAGAGGGGAGGAGCCCGCTAAAAGAAATTGAAGTACTGTTTCCAAAAATAATGCAATGTCTGATTTCAAAATGGTTTTCACAGGATGAGGGTGTAAGCTTTCGAATGATACCTGATTTATGATGATTAATAAAATATGTGATAGATTAAAATTATTGATTTAAAAAAGAACAACAACGTATATATGATTATTATATAAATACAACTATTAATTTGTATATCTCTTTTTCTGTTTCTCAGGTGATTCTACACTGTGTGCTCACCCGAACTCCAGGTTTTGTGCCCCTGCTGGCCAGTGCCCTATCATAGACCCACGCTGGGAGAGTGATGAGGGCGTTCCTATTGATGCTATTGTATTTGGTGGCAGAAGACCAGAAGGTGGGTGTCACTGAATCAAAACTTTTATACCAAGTTATACTACATACAACTACGTATATAATATAATATAATATACAATATATTTTAAAATGTACCTGTCTATTTTCCTAGGTGTGCCTTTGGTGTACGAGTCCTTTAACTGGCGTCATGGTGTGTTTGTGGGTGCAGCCATGAGATCTGAATCCACAGCTGCTGCTGAACATAAAGGTACAAACTTTCATTTCTCCATATGATAAATTGAGGGTAACACAAACATACTGTCTAAGCACTTAGTGACAAACTGAACAAAACCTAATACTGTTATTTTTCATAAATGACAATATATATGGCTAATTTTCCTTAGGTAAAGTAATCATGCATGACCCCTTCGCAATGCGTCCTTTCTTCGGCTACAACTTCGGGGACTATCTGACCCACTGGTTGAGTATGGAGACGCGCAAGGGCCCGACCCAGCTCCCTAAGATCTTCCACGTCAACTGGTTCCGGAAAGATCAGAAGACCGGCTCTTTCCTGTGGCCAGGGTTTGGAGAGAACGCCCGTGTCCTCGAGTGGATCTTCAAACGTTGCAGCCGTACCAGTGAAGACGAGGCTGCCACCAAGAGCATTGTGGGATGGATTCCACAAAACGGTGCCATAAACACAGAAGGCCTGGGTGGGAATATCGATATGGGTGCCCTCTTTGACCTGCCCAAACCCTTCTGGCAGAAGGAAACTCAGGAGCTTCGGACCTACTTCACCCAGCAGGTTGGCGCTGATCTACCGGCACAAGTGGAAGGAGAGCTGAAGGCGCTGGAAGAGAGAGTGAGGGATTGAACAGACACTACATTACATTGATGTTGAGCCGACGTGAGGAATAGGATGGGTTGAGGTAACTGTTTTAATGTGACTGACTGTTGCACTGCAGTGGACACTGCATCTGAGAAACACAAAACCAAAAAGTTCACTAGATGCCAAAAAGTTCACAAGATGGCGTCAATAACTAGGTGCCTTATTTTATCTTACAGTAGAAGCTACAAACTCTATTAACTGTTTACACGCTATCTACCAAAATGCCATTATAGATTATCTTCGGTTCAAACAAGGTGACATGATGAATTTAAACCACAACATCTTAAAAATGTAAAGTTTATGAGTACACTAGCTATCTAGTCATTTTAAGCAGAAATATCAGATATGTCTTCAAGGAAAGCGGCAATATCATCATTGGTTACCTAATGAAAACCGAATTTTTATTTCCAAAGAATTTTACTTTTATTCGTGTAATATGATTGATGTGATATGAGCTGGGGTTGAAGGATCTGGACCAAAGAGTACCAACGAGTCTCAGTCTTTGAATGTATGTATGTTTTTACCTGAGCTGACTGAATAAATACAACTCTAAAACAAACTTTGTGTGCGTCAGTCGGTTTTCTTATATCATAACAGTTGCAATAAACTGTCTTTCATTAACTATAAACAAAGATGGAATGATATCGTGTGTTAAGTATAAGTGTTTTATACTTCACACAATATGCCATAAATCTCACTTATAGAATGTCCGTTCTGTTTTGAACAGGACATTGTCACATAAGATTCATAGGGAATGTGAATTTTACAAATAACTCTCCATGATAAAACACTGAATTTGGTTCTTAGTTAACCCTGTAAAGTGTGACATAAGAAATAAGTCATAAAAATTACAGTTGACAGTTGAACCTTTAAAAAAATGTGCTTATCTGTTTTATGTTTCATATCCTATTTGATGCATCAGGTTTTTATGGTCCATAAATTATGATGTAGTGAGAATATGGAACTCAAGGTTATTTATATGGCCAAAAAGTAAGATGAAATTCTGACAGCTGGTTGTGTAAATCAATGAGATTTTATAACAGTATAACAGGCTTCTTAAGATTACAACAGATTATGTGTATAAAAACATAAATAATCTCCCAATAATATGTCTGGGAAAGATCATTGAAGATTTCACAGCGAAAAAAACATGTGTTCCACGACTTGAAGGGGACATTTTTACAATTACAGGCTACCAAAAGGCCTTTTACTTGGTAAAAAAGGGTAAACTATCAAGGGAGGACAGCATGTAAAAAACTGTACAACAGGGGTATTTTTAGTACAATTTTTATCATATTGGAAAAATGGTTTAGATTAGGGTCCAATTCTCACTATTTACTAACTAATTATGACTTTTGCCACAATAAATGGTCATGCAGAGGCATTAATATGTGCTTTATAAGTACTAATAAACAGCAATATTAATATGCATGCTAATAAGCTAATAAACTAGTTAATAGTGATAATTGGACCCTAAACTAAAGTGTTACCACAAAATGTTGATCAAATTGATAAAAATAGCTGTGAGCATAGAAATTATGGAAAACCAAACTAAACTGTAATGACATATCTAAACTGTTATGACTATAAAGCATTTTTTTTTTTAAGTATAAATCGATTAAAAAACAGTACCAAACCTGACACAGAAAACTTTCAAAATAATAAAAGTTCCTATTTGAAAGACATAACAACCAGCAGGGGTCACTCATACTTCATTAAATCATTAGGTAATTTTCCCGACCGAAATACACGTCTACAGTTTTTGACAAACATAGGCCTACTTATGCAAAATAATTCAATATTCGAATAAAAAATATTTATGCTGCTAAGGGTGGTTGCTATGGGTGTTGCTGGAGGGATGCTGGAAAACTGTCAAGGAACTGAAGTAAGTCTGCTGTGTATACATCTTATCTTGTTAATTAAGTTGATTACTGAAGGTGCTCCCCTTGTGTTAATTAGGTTAATTATCCTCCTCCTGAAATTTGTAAATTTTTTGTCAGCCAGATGGAACTGGATAAATATTGTGAATGTTCTGATCCAATCTGACTTCTGACCTGTAATGTTGCCTGAATCATAATCATACACTGTTTGTGCGTTGGCCAGAGGAGAACTGTCCGCCGACTGAGCCTGGTTTCTCCCAAGGTGTTTTTTTCTCCATTCTATCAACTGATGAGTTTGGGTTCCTTGCCACTGATGCCTTGGCTTTTGGCTTGCTTAGTTGGGGACATTTAATATTCAACAATATTATTGATCTGCTTTACTTCAGGTGGACGATGACGCAATTTTCTTCTAGAAACAAACTTGTTGTATTATTTTCATGTTATCACTGTGAAGCTGCTTTGATACAATCTGTATTGTAAAAAGCGCTATATAAATAAAGGTGACTTGACTTGACTAATAAAACTTCATAAACAAAACACTGTTATTGACCAGTAAGCATCAAATCCCGGAATTATCCATTTTATAAAATGAATTTTTTTATACTAGCAAAACAAGAAGGGTATAAACAACAACAACAACAACAGTTTAAGATGCGTTTTGGTTGATCGGATCAAGTAGACGAGGGAGACACATTCCCGTTTACACCTGGTGCTTTAATCTGTTTCTTTTGTCCACATTCGACCACTTCTGTCCTGATTTCTTTGAAGGGTAAGCTTGTGCAATCTACATATGAACAGGCAGCCAACATTTGTATGTGGGTGTCACGATCCACACTCAAGGAGACAAGGGAGATCCAATCGCAGTATGGTATTTATTGAGAGGGTAATCCGTACTCACAAACAAGTCCAGGCAGGGGTCAAAACCAAAGAAGCAATCCAAACATAAAACAAGAAACAAAACAGGAACAAACCAGAAAACAGAACTCGGAAGTGGCGTGATACATAACAAGGACTCCGTGACAAACACTGAAACTGACAGGGTATATATATATATATATACACAAGTGCTAAACGAGGTGACGAGAAACAGCTGAACACAATGAACACTCAGACAGTGACAGACAGGATCATGGGAAATGTAGTGAGAATGCCTAGACACCGTGAAAACTGAGGACCTCTAGTGTTAAACCCAGGGAAACACAAACCAGACACTGTGACATAACCCTCCTCCTACGGAGCGGCTACCAGACGCTCCAAGACATAACAGATAAAACAAGAGTACAGGCGGAAGGTGAAATGGTGGAGGATCAGGGGGCGGGACAGGGGGCCAGGTCCATGGAGGGGAACAGGAACAAGGGGTGACGACTTAGCCGGCGGCCAGGGCGAAACCGACAGTCCATCGGGCGGCCAGAGCAAAGACGTCAGTCCATCGGGCGGCCAGGAAGGAGACGTCAGTCCATCGGGCGGCTAGGGCGGAGATGTCAGTCCATCGGGCGGCCATTGCGGAGAAGTCAGTCCATCGGGGGGCCAGGGCGGAGACGTCAGTCCATCGGGCGGCCAGGGCGGAGACGTCAGTCCATCGGGCGGCCAGGGCGGAGACGTCAGTCCATCGGGCGGCCAGGGCGGAGACGTCAGTCCCTCGGGCGGCCAGGGCGGAGACGTCAGTCCCTCGGGCGGCCAGGGCGGAGACGACCCCTCGGGCGGCCAGGGCGGTGAAGACCCCTCGGGCGGCCAGGGCGGTGAAGACCCCTCGGTCGGCCAGGGCGGTGAAGACCCCTCGGTCGGCCAGGGCGGTGAAGACCCCTCGGTCGGCCACGGAACTGGAACAGCAACAGACACCGGCTCAGAAACAGCAACAGCAACCGGCTCAGAAACAGCAACAGCAACAGACACCGGCTCAGAAACAGCAACAGCAACAGACACCGGCTCAGGAACAGCAACAGCAACAGCAACAGACACCGGCTCAGGAACAGCAACAGACACCGACTCAGGAACAGCAACAGACACCGGCTCAGGAACAGCAACAGACACCGGCTTAGGAACAGCAACAGACACGGGGACCGGCTCAGGGACTGGAACAGACACGGGCACCGGCTCAGGGACTGGAACAGACACGGGCACCGGCTCAGGGACTGGAACAGACACGGGGACCGGCTCAGGGACTGGAACAGACACGGGCACCGGCTCAGGGACTGGAACAGACACGGGGACCGGCTCAGGGACTGGAACAGACACGGGCACCAGCTCAGGGACTGGAACAGACACGGGCACCGGCTCAGGGACTGGAACAGACACGGGCACCGGCTCAGGGACTGGAACAGACACGGGCACCGGCTCAGGGACTGGAACAGACACCACCGGCTCAGGGACTGGAACAGACACGGGCACCGGCTCAGGAACAGACACGGGCACCGGCTCAGGCTCGGCAGGCATGACGTGAAGCTCAGGCTCGACAGGCGTGACGTGAAGCTCAGGCTCGGCAGGCGTGACGTGAACGCTCTCTGGATTGGCAGTACTCGCGTGTCTCCTCCAAGCATGCAGTACAACCACCGCATAAAAAAGGAAGACAACCCTCTTGGCTGTGGCAGGACTGATGGACAGCCCCGGGGCGACATCCGGGACACCAGCGGGCTGCATGGACAAACCCTCCGGGATGACAGTGGACTGTTCGGGGACGGTCTTCGGTACTACAGCGGGCTGTTCGGGGAAGGCCTCCGGGACAACAACGGGCTGCACGAGGACGACCTCCGGGACGACAGCGGGCTGCACGAGGACGACCTCCGGGACGACAGTGGGCTGCACGAGGACGACCTCCGGGACGACAGCGGGCTGCACGGGGGCGGCCTCCGGTTCTTGATGGATGGTGGACTCCTGCTTCCTCCTCCTCCTCTTACGATGGCAAGCTGGTGGTATCGAACCCACCGCCTCTGGAGGCGCTATTATCTCCGGCAATGGCATGGTGGCCATCTTGTCCCGAGACACCGGCACAGGGTCAGCCATCCCGTCAGATGACACAGGCATGACTGGTGTATCCCACTGGTTCCGATGATGAAGGTAGCTGGTAAACCCCCAAAAATCCAGGATTTCCAGCCCCTTTATCTCCCACCCAGGCAATGGGTCATCCAGACAGACATGGAAGAGTTCCTTCAATGCTGAGTCATTGTAGCCCAACCCTCTAGACAGGGTCCAAAAAAATTTGAGCCAGACAATCCACCGTCTGACCCTGCTGGCGTAGGTCCATTAGATTTTGGACCCGTCCCCTCCTCTCCTTGTCCGTCTTAGGGGGAAGGATACGAAACCCCATACTGCTGGATCTATAATTGTGACAGAGTCCTTCTGTCACGATCCACAAGGGAGATCCAATCGCAGTATGGTATTTATTGAGAGGGTAATCCGTACTCACAAACAAGTCCAGTCAGGGGTCAAAACCAAAGAAGCAATCCAAACATAAAGCAAGAAACAAAACAGGAACAAACCAGAAAACAGGACTCGGAAGTGGCGTGATACATAACAAGGACTCCGTGACAAACACTGAAACTGACAGGGTATATATATATATACACAAGTGCTAAACGAGGGTGACGAGAAACAGCTGAACACAATGAACACTCAGTGACAGACAGGATCATGGGAAATGTAGTGAGAATGCCTAGACACCGTGAAAACTGAGGACCTCTAGTGTTAAACCCAGGGAAACACAAACCAGACACTGTGACAGTGGGGCCCATATGGGTCTGAAATGGGCTGAAAAATGGGCCCCATGTAGGGTTGTCCGCAGGTTTCATAATGGCCCCATATTGATTGCCCAGATAAATTTCATGTAGGATTGCACTTGGTACTAGGTGGGACCCAAGTGGGGAACATGCACAAGACCCATCTCGGTCCCAGCTCACTTTCTACTCTGACAGCTGCAAGACCACATGTTACAAATCTGGAATGGTGAGAAAACATTGTGCTTGATACGTTTTTCGTCTTCAGACAAAACTTGGGTCTTCAGCCGACAGAATTGAAATCCCGTTTGTCTAGCGCGCTTCCCACAATGTTTATGCATTAGTTCAGTAGGTGGAGAGTAGGAAGTCTTTTGTGGCTGTTCGAACGCATTCAACCACGTGAGCATTTACTCTACAAAAGCAATCCAGTTGAATGCGTTTTCGACTACCTCTGGAAGTGGATAAGCTCAAAACGTTTGACCCCATTTACACCTGCATTTGGCTTCGTCACTTGTGATCCGATCAACCAAATCACATCTTTATACCAGGTGTAAACAAGGCCTTAGATGTATTGTGTGCACACAGGGACCAGGTCAACTGGGAAAAGAGCAAAGCTTCAGACTCGAGTCGAGTGACGTGCTACAGGCACCCTGTTATACTCACAGTCACACCAGTAGTGACGTCATGTATGGTTCCTCATAGTGAATCTCGTTCCCCTTCTCAAGGAACCGGATATATTTGTAACCCGAAACGTCTCATGGGTATGGTTTTGGTTACTTTCTCTGAGCTCTTGGGCAAATCAATGGACATGGCCTGGAACATATTTATTTGTTCTTTATTTGCAGGTATTATTTGCACTATTTAGTTAAAAATGATAACATAATTATATGAATTTGTGTCAAGAACAGTTGTCTGTTATTGTACAGTATATTGTATTGTAATAAAACTTGCTATGATTTAAATAGTGAAAAATCAGTTTGAACTAATCTCCTCACACCATAAATCCACAAAAACCTCACAGTATAGATTTTGGTTACACTTTATTTCGATAGTCCACTTTAGACATTCTACTAGTAACTTTGCAACTACATGTCAACTAACTGTCATTAGAGGATTAGTAGACTGTCTGCTTAATATCTGCTAACACTTTGTTTTGTTGGTCCCCCAACATATATTCTACTGACTGTCTACTACAGCCTACTAATACTCTAATAATAAAGTGCACTTTAAAGTACACTAATAAAGTGTAACCCAGATTTGCTATGAGCTTTAAATAAATGAGCTGTTAATTATAAGAATATAGTGAATAATGATAGAAAAATAGTGAGTGAGAAAGAAAAAAGTCAAATGTAGTTGCTTGAGAATGTGAGAAGTGTTTTTACTGAACTTAAAGCAGAAGTGTCCAAATATTTCCTCATCGTGCAACAACTTTTAAAGTTTGTAAAGGCTGAGATATGATCTAGCACTACCCACCATCTCAATGAGTTGCTTGGATGAGATTTTAACATTGCATCAGGAGGATATTTGTTATTGTGTTCTGATTTGAATGCAATTTAAATAAATTGACAGTAATCTGAAAAGAGTGTAGCCTCCAAAATATGATGATTAATTTCTCAAACATTCTCAACCATTTATTACACATTTATGGACACAAAAATTACACAACATATACACGTGAGTGTGTGTGTGTGTGTGTGTGTGTGTGTGTGTGTGTGTGTGTGTGTGTGTGTGTGTGTGTGTGTATGTGTGTGAGTGTATATACAACATTCCAATCAGATTTGAGGGACACGTTCACAGTTTATGTCAAGTTTAGGCAATACAACTGGGTTAGGTTCTTTACAAATGTGTTATTCACTCATCATTTCCCTCTGATTTTAGGGATAAGTTATAGGGTTAGTTTTAAGGGTAGGGATAGGGTTAAGACTACATTTTCAGACAGGAATGTTGTTCCAGGGTCAACAAAATATGATGATCCAGGAACATGGCAAAAAAAAATCACGGTGACCTAGTTTAACAAGATAAAAAAATGTTTGTATTATTTTAATATTTCATATTTATATTTTATATAATATAAGTAACCAGCATACATATTATCATAGGTGCCCAATAAGAGCATCTCATATTATACAAATTATATTCCTTTTAAATACTAGGGTCTGGTGTATTATTTCACTACTTGTTACATTTGTTTGTCCATTTGCTCAACACTTTTTATTCTTGTTGTTTCTCCCTGTCAGTTGAATCTCAGCATACTCTGTCTGTGGGCCATTGTTTGAGTGTTCCCTTGTCATGTCGCCCGTCTGGAGTTTGGAGAAGTCAATCTCTCCATAGTGGAGATCATCAGTTTCTTTCTTTTCACTTTTCTTGCTGATCGCAATGGAACTGTTAGCATAGATAGCCACCATGTCACTGTTTTTATCCGTAGCCTGAGGAAAATAAGTCATTTTAAAATCATTATTTTTGAAGTCACTTTCATTCTGCTGTAAATTAAGTGTTGTTTGAGGAGATCATATAATGATCATATAATGAGATATAATCAGATTACATTGGTACAACAAGGTGGCGACAAGGGCCTCTGTCGTAATGAGTGAATCATTGATTCATTCACTCAACTTAATCATTCATATAGGCTGCATCCGAAAACTTAGGCAAGCTGACATGTTGCCTCGCTGCCTTAATAGGCAATGACTCTGCAGACAGCGTTTGCGCAAGAAGGTATCTTCTGAAAATGATTTCGGACAGACTTCTGAGTCAGCATAACAGTTTAATGGTCACATGATGATGACAGCATGGCGAATGTACATCCGGATTACATTCATACTAAACACATCAAATTAATGTAGAACATACTTTTTAGCGACCATGAAGTAATTACTTATTTAAAATAATAACCTATACTCAAGAGAGTATGCGATTCCGGATGCAGCCACAGACTCATTCAGGAACGAGACTGAATCATTCGCTAAACTGATTTCTGCTCTAGTTTAATTCTGTGGTGATTCGTTTGGAAAATTTTTGTCGTGGACAAAACAACTGACCATATTTTGTTTAAAATGTACGAAACCTGGTGTTAATGTCTTGGTTATTATCTGTTCAATGCCTTTTAGTAGGACTCTTATAAAAAAAACCCACCTGATCTCTTCCTATGACATGTGCCTGACTTGATGTCTTTATTCTGTTGTAAAAAAAGAAGAAGAAGAAATAATCAAGTAATTAATTAATTAATTAGCTTAATTTATATACATATATATATATATATTTCTATTATTATACATTTACCTCATACAGTAAAATAATACTGCAGACAACAGAACAAAAGCCAAAAGTCCTCCTGTACAACCATATATCACGCGACGAGAGAATCCATTCTCTCCTAAAATACAACAGAATTACTCATTGTGTTTTAAACAGTATTCATAAATCCAGTACATCTGAAGCCAATGCTTCATTTACCTTCAACTGGGAGCTGGATCTCTGCTGATGACTGTTTTCCATGTTTATTTTCTGCAATACAGAAGTACGATCCTGTATTATTATGAGTGACGATGAAACTAATCTTCTTTGCCCAAGCTATTGGCATCTCCTGTCCACGTTTGTACCAGGTGTAGTTCATTTCTCTTGATGGGCTGGCTTTGCTCTTGCAGGTCAAAGTCACATTAGTGTTAACAGAGACTGAAGCAGACGGATCGATGGTGATGTGAGTTTCTTTTGGAGGAACTTTGATGGAAAAACAAGCAGAGTAAGTGAAAAAAGTTAATATCATTCACAATTTTAAATGATAACATTGACATCTAATCTCTTACACAGGACTCGCAGCATCACGGTGCTCTCCACAGTTGAGTCATTAGATGTTTTTCTAGGATATGTAGCAGTGCAGGAGATGTTCTTTTTGTGATCCATGTATGAAGCTTTGAAGGTCATGTTTGAAAACACTGACAGGGTTTTATCAGGTTTCTCCTGTAACTGTGTTGTAATGTGGGCAGATTCAGGGATGTTAGACCAGGATATTGTAGGAGGGTGTTTGGGGCAGGGGGCTTCAGCAGAGCAGCTCAGACTGACTGTTGTGTTCTCCATCACTGCTCTCAGATCAGTGGGTTTAAGTTCAGGAGGCTGTGGTGAATCTAGGGTAAATTATTTTAGACATCATTAAGGATTACATGCAATGCATGTTATAGAGTGGGGGTTTCACACTTGTGGTTTGGTTTAGTACATTTTGTGTTTAGCAGATTTCACAAATTTTGTGTTGTTTTTTGGTGGTCATTTGGCCCTCTTCATGAAATATGAGCAGAATGCATTTTTGTTTTTCTGTTCGTAAAGCCACTCTTACATGATACCGATAGTTAAATATGATCAGAAATTTGTTCTGCCGCCAATATTTAAAACAGTTGCCGTGTCTATACAACTGCTACTATATAATATGCAAAAAAACAATAGGCAATAATTCCATGAATGACCTACTACTTTTTGTTTACAGAGTTTCTGTTTACTATCCTGTGAGGCCACGGGAGAGGATTTACGAATGGAACTGAGGCTGGTAGGTCATGTGACAGTAACAACATGACGGAGTATGTCCGAATACCCATATTCATACTATGGAATATAGAGTTTTAACAGTTGAAAAGTAAATTCAAATTCAAATATAGTACCTCAGACAATATGCAATTTCGGAATGCAGTGAGAATCTTCTATCTACATGAATTATGTGTGGGCTAGGTTATTAATACTACATCCATAAGACTGATACACTAAAGATATAGTTTCAGAATATGTCATAGTTTTTTTGTGCATATCGTAAAGTGTAAATATTTATTTAGTATCATTATATACCAGCTACCAATTATGTGATTAACTATTATTTTCATGTCAGAAATAGTAAATCTTCTCAAAGTTCAAAGCTTGATGAATTCCACTTTGGTATGTAGATTGTCAGTTCAGTGGAGATGACATTTACCTTTGACAGTGATAAACACAGTCTTTCTTGAACCATCTTTATCGGGGTTGAATGTTGCTTTGAACCCATTTGGCTCCATTTCCAGTCTGAAGTAGTAGACATCTGAATGATTCATCATGATGTTATAGAAGACAGTTGTGCAGTTCCTCCCACTGAGATTTCCAGTCATCTGTATGTCACTAAATCCATTAATGATGTTTTTGCTGCTATTAAAAGCTATGAAACTGTCTTTATTACCATACTGTGATTTATTTTTCAGCCAGATCCCATTAATAGATTTTGCCTTGTTACGTTTGTCCTCAAAACTGGAGATGTTGAATGTACAAGGAATCTGCACACAAGAGCCTGTCAGAGCTGTGACTGTCTGAGGCATCACTGCAGAGTAGATATCATCATCAGCTGAAACATAAAAACACATTAGTCAAGCTAGAGATGTGAAGGAATGAGCTAGCATTTGGGTTTACATTTCTATCAATGCACATTATAATAAATAATACTCATCCTCACTCATAATGACAACAAAGATCTACCAACCTGAGCAAATATGTATCAACACAGAGCTGATGAAAATGAAGGAAGTGATCTGGATTCCTGCCATCAGGGTTTGTGGTGAGGATGACGTTGGACCTAACAATAGTAACAAATTTGTCCACAACACCATCACAGTACACTTCATCACACATACAACATAAAATACATCATGAACATTTAATAACTTCACTGCTCTATATTTGTTAGATTGATGATATAGAACAATGAGTTGCTATATTTTCACTACTACACTCACACATATAGCCTACATGTATTCTGTTGTATTGATTGTTTACTTATTTTATTCATCCACTAAATATTAATTTTGAAAAAAATGTTTGTATGTCATAACATCAAAATTATAATGTATTACCATGTATTTGATCTGACTCCATCAGCCTGACTGCATTTGGTTACATGAGCAAAAGTGATACATTTGAACTACAGACAAACATAAACGATTTTCATTCACTTCACTTCATAAATACATGAGATTATACCAAATGATTTCCTCATTGTCAAAAACAAACATTTTTTAGATTAATTCCTGGAACAGTTTCTTGATTCAGTAAAACTCACAGGAACTCTCACCACTAATAGCAACTCTATTAGTTTCTGTTATTTACAGATATGAGCTGTGAAATAGGCTAATTAACATGTTGGGGGTCAAGTTATAGCCCACATAAGACATAAAAATGTATTGTGTGAAAGAAAGAAAGAAAGAAAGAAAGAAAGAAAGAAAGAAAGAAAGAAAGAAAGAAAGAAAGAAAGAAAGAAAGAAAGAAAGGTAAAAGATTCAAATCTGTAAAAATTCTTACCTCAGAAAAGTCTTTTTACTTATAAGAAGCAGAAGTGCCTAAAACTGTTCTAGTTGTGTCAACAGCCTTTTGACATGTTTCATGACGTGACATTGCAAAACACCCCAATGTAATGTCATCAAACAGGAAATATAGGGGGCTAAGCCTTTGTAAAAGATTTTCGTAAAATGTACTTTTTCATGCACTTTTAGAGTAACGAAGTGCTACATGCTCACGACGTTAGCTAGCTTGCAAATTCTTTTACACTGTACAGATCACATGTAGACTTACATAAACATATTGAATAACACATTTTTAATCATGACTAAAGTCTAAAGTAGTGAAAACTTACTTTCTCTGCTCTAACTTACCACAAATTCACATATAGCTGACATCTGTATGATTTCTCCAGTAAGATGATTTTCCTCTTTTTAGTTTATTTTTAGCTAGCAGTCTTAAGCCACAGAAGTAGCCTATTGTAGATTTAAAAATCTTGCTTTCCTCTTGTTAATTAATTTCATGGAAACAGACACCAGTGATTTTGCCAAGAGATCTCTCATATTTATTTGATCATGTTATAAGACATAGGAGGAAGTGACTATAGACAAACAGAGGTCTTCATTCTGCATCCTTGCCATCTCTTCCTGCTTTTCAAACAAAAGGGCTCAGTCTTTATACTACTGATAAAGGGGGAAAAAACTACATCACCACAGAAACACATACATTACCAGAGAAACATGCGGTTCCCATTAACAATGGAATGTATATCCTATGCTATGCTTGGTGGAAAACACTGCATATACTTTCAGTCTCTCTTCCCCAACACACTCTCTCACCCCCATTCATGCAGACTAGCCAATCACAAAATCTTACAATGTAAAATTGATTATAAAAAGTATAAAACAGATAGGCATAATACTTCTGATTATGAATATTAATAAAAAGTAATAATAATACTTAAAACAATATTAAATAATGAGATTTTAGTCTTGATGTTAACTATGTTAACCAATTGTACTAGGCCGTTATGCATTTTTTAAAATTATTTGACAATTAACTATGAGTACTGACTGATTTAACTAATAGGACATTAACAGTTAAAAAAAACAAAGCCCTCCTAAAATAGGCCTATATAGCGACATCTCTACTAGGAACCTACTAGGAAGAATAATTTCTTTAAAGATTACAACAACAGAAAATACTATATGAGACTAGAAATGAATACCCCCCCAACAAACATCCAAACAAACAATGAAAATAGAGAGAAATGCAGTCACTCATTGTTTTTAATGAAATACTTCTATTCATCAGAACATATAAAGCTAAAAGAGGAATATATTTGTTCACATGAGAACACATAGCCTAGCAATATATAAGCATACAGAAATAAAACGTTTGTCTTTTTTTTTGCTGTGGGATGTAAACAATTATTTTTTCACTTGAGCATAAATGTCCTCAGGCACAACACTGATGGCTTTTGTTTTTTTGTATATCATGTGGACCTGAGCATATACTACATCTGAACCTTTTTCATCGTTGACTTCTTCGGTTTGGTCTTTTCCTGTGTTGTGGTCGGTCTCCAAGCGTGAACTCAGGCTTACGCTCACACACACTATAATCATCAGAGATCTTGTTGTCCTGGGTGGTTAGGGTGTGGACATCATCATATATCGAATTCCTGTCAATAGTTTCGTCCTCTGCCTAAAAATTAAAACAAATTTTTTTTGGTGTGTATATATACCAGCATTTCATGATGTGTTTGCTAGAAATTGCTCGTAAAGGACTTGCACCATCCAGAGTTTCATGACTGAACTATACGATTTAATTTGAAAATAAATATAATTTAGTTCTATTAGATGTGTGTTAGAAAGTTATTATTGAGAGGCATACAAAATGTGCAGGACAAGAAATGAGAGCATCTGCTTTATAGCAATGACCATGATCTATAAAAATAGTTTTGTGGTTGTTGTTCAGTGGTGTTTGAGGAAGTTCCCAAACCTGATGCAATGAATTGTGGTCTCCAACAATGTCTCCCCTGTGTGTCTTTGTCCTGGTCCTGTGAGAGGAAATTAATAATTAAACTGAAAACTTGACTTGACTGTGCTGAAGTGCTTTAATACCTGATCTGATCACTGTATGAAGTCAAACACTATCAACTCTCATAACAGTGAATGAGGCTTAAACTAACACAAGCACAACGCTGAGTACATCTTACTCTGGCTCTTTCAAAATGACAAGTAACTGATTAAGTAACTGAAAGTGTTACTAAATTTACCTTGCACAAAACCCGAGAGCAGAGAGCGTGAGCACTGCCACAATTCCTCCCACACAACCAGCAATCAGAGGCATAAAGTGTCCATCTTGGCCTATAGGATGTGAAACACCTGTAATTCAACCAGAATGTTGTATTTCAACTGATCTTCATTGCCTTAAATCTGTTAATGACCTTGTCCTTTACATTTAGAAGGATCCCTGTGAAGGATCCCTTTACCACTCTACAGATGAAAGCGCTGTCGGGATAATCTACCTTTATCTACCTCTATCTTTCGCGTATCTACCCCGAAGTGATACAATTCTGTATAAAATTTTTACATTTTTTTATGATCGCTATGACAGTTTTTTTCAATACATTTAACAATTTTCCTAAACTCTTAACGCACCAACACACCTAAAACACACAATTGGCAAAACGGTTAATTTCATGCTCAAAATCACACATTGTAAACTAAACTCCAAAACAAATTTTCAAAATACAATAATACACTAACACAATACACATATCTAACAAAACACTGCAAACATGTTTCAAAATCAAATAATTTTTCAAAACACTAACACATGTTCTCTTCCAACAGGAACACGTAGTCAATCATAACACAATGACAAAAAAAACACTAACATCAGCTGAATTTACAGAAACTGCATTATGTTATGTGTCAGGTCTGCCCTTATACAAAAGACAGTATATTGTATTGATCATAGATTGTGTTTTGCGTGCGCATCAAGAATTAATTCTATAGTTATGTGCATTTGAATATATGTGTGCAGGTTTGTAATTCCCTACAAACCAAGCCTTAACAAACTACTTGTCTGGTTTTACAGTTTTTTTTACAATCGCTATGACAGTTTTTTCAATACATTTAACAAGTTTCCTAAACTCTTAACACGGTTAGCACAACATCCGTCTTTGTAGGCTATACAATTAACACATTTCTTGTTGCTTTGACACAAAATACATATAGTTAACACAAATTTAAAATGCTTGAACTTCTTTCACACACAAGCTCAACCAATACCAAAACAATGTAATTTTACTGCCAAATTTACAAATGCTTTCACACTGTATGTCAGAACAGATAACATCATGTTCTAAACATAACTTATAGGCTAAAGTCAAAGTGAACAGCTGGTCATATTGTGAATTGAAACACAAATATATTCCATGTATTTTATTCCATTGCTACTGAGAAAGTTTTTCATATAAATTACAGCTGATATCCAAGGAATTACAGTTGAGTTTATTTCAATCGCATGACCATATGTTATACGCAATGTAAAAGAGGACTCTTTGGGCTGATCTTGTGTGGAAGAGGAACAATATAGAGCAACACAAAGAAAGAAAGAAAGAAAGAAAGAAAGAAAGAAAGAAAGAAAGAAAGAAAGAAAGAAGAAAGAAAGAAAGAAAGAAGAAAGAAAGAAAGAAAGAACTAGAAAGAAAGAAAGAAAGAAAGAAGAAAGAAAGAAAGAAAGAAAGAAAGAAAGAAGAAAGAAAGAAAGAAAGAAAGAAAGAAATGCCTGCACGGGGAGAGAAGGAAGACGACAAGGGAGAGGAGTGGGGCAAGGACCAGGACAAGGGAGAGGTATATCTTGCAGTAATGTTCTTTTGCAAATAAAGTCTTTACTGCAGGAATTCTGTCTCTGTCTTTTTTTTTTTTCATAAACTGTACATAAAGCTACTCTGAGATGGTCATTACTTTTTTTGTATTGAATTTCTGCAGCAAAAGAAAAGAAATCCATGCATTTACTAAACTCAACAAAACAAAAATGTAGAGAAAAATGTATATTCAATACAATGTACTGTCTATTGTATAAGGGCCGACCTGACACATAACATAATGCAGTTTCTGTAATTTCAGCTGATGTTAGTGTGTTTTTGTCATTGTGTTATGATTGACTAAATGTTCCTGTTGGAAGAGAACATGTGTTAGTGTTTTGAATAATTATTTGATTTTGAAACATATTTGCAGTGTTTTGTTAGATATGTGTATTGTGTTAGTGTATTACAGTTTTTTACAATCGTTATGACAGTTTTTTCAATACATTTAACAATTTTCCTAAACTCTTAACGCATCAACACAACTAAAACACACAATTGGCAAAACGGTTAATTTCATGCTCAAAATCACACATTGTAAACTAAACTCCAAAACTACTTTTCAAAATACAATAATTCACTAACACAATACACTATGTCTAACAAAACACTGCAAACATATTTCAAAATCAACTAATTATGCAAAACACTAACACATGTTTTCTTCCAACAGGAACATTTAGTCAATCATAACACAATGACAAAAATAACACTAACATCATCTGAAATTACAGAAACTGCATTATGTTATGTGTCAGGTCGGCCCTTATACAATAGACAGTATATTGTATTGATCATAGATTGTGTTTTGCACTGTAGTTTCTTTTGAAGCCTCTCTACATTTTTGTTTTGTTGGGTTTAGTAAATGTATGCATTTTGTTTCTTTTGCTGCAGAAATTTTATAAAAAAATGAATGACCATCTCAGCCTAGCTTTATAGAATGCACAGTTTATGAAAAAAAAAAAAGACAGAGACAGAATTGCTGCAGTAAAGACTTTCTTTGAAAACAGGACATTACTGCAAGATATACAAACAGAAAAAGCACCGGAATAATAATAATAATAATAATAATAAAAAAAAGTAATCTTCTAATCTGCTCGGTCTTCTGCATTTGGCCACATGTTCTCGTCCACATCACACCTGCTATCTTCTCTGGCAAGACATCTTGGGAAGAATCTTTTGGCATGCCTTATCCACCCCTGAAAGTGTTCAGCTGTGATGTCTTGGCATGCAGCATCCATTGCATCCAGGAGGGACATTTGGTCATGTGGACGATGTTCAAAAACCTTCCATCTCCAGGCTGAGAAAAACTCCTCAATGGGGTTGAGGAAAGGGGAGTAAGGAGCAAGGAAATGGGACATCATCCTTGGATGGGCATCAAACCAGGCTGTGACTGCACAGGAATGGTGGAATGCCACATTGTCCCATGTGATCACATATATTGACAAGTGGTCTCCCACCTGTCCCCTTTCTACCTCTGGCACCAGTCTTTCGTGCAGGTCTTCTAAAAACAGGAGAAGGCGGTCGGTGTTGTAGGGGCCAATCTCACATTTATGCAGGAGTGCAGCGTTGTTGGAGATTGCGGCGCACATGGTGATGTTAGCTCCTCTCTGGCCCGGCACGGTGACTGTGGCCCTTTTGCCAATTATGTTTCTCCCACGGCGATGCCTTTTCGCCAAGTTGAAGCCAGCCTTGTCAACATAGATCATTTCATGTGGGACTTGATTGGCCTCCAACTTCATGACTCTCTGAAAGTAATTACACAGTGTATGTAAATACTGTGCTGTATATCTACTGTATGTCCTAATGTTCTCCAGGTTTATAGAGTAGTTTACTGCAAAACACACAATGTATAGTACAGTAATGACTGTATTGCATAACCTTACCTGGACATATTGGTGACGGAGTTCTTTGATGCGCTCACTGTTCCTTTCAAATGGAACTTTGTATAGTTGCTTCATTCGGACTCTGTGTTTAGCTAGAGTCCGAGAAATGGATGTTATGCTGATTGCTGCAATGTTCCCAAAGACAAGGTTGTCCTCTACAACTCTGGACTGAATGTCCTTCAGTTTTATTTCATTGTCAGCAATCACCATGTTGACAATAGCAAGTTCCTGTTCTTCATTTAGGAGCTTTCCTCTGCCCCCTGAGGGAGGTAGACGTTGAATCCTTAGAGGGACAAAATACAGTTATTAGAGACTGGAGGCATACAGTCACTCTACTACGTAAATGGTCAAATTATTATCACTTTGCTAGGAGAAGCAATATCCTACCTGTTGGTTTCTCTGAAAATACGGACAATGGATGCGACTGTGTCCCGGCTGATATTTGGCTGTACTCGTTCACCAGCCTCTCTGTATGATAGCCCGTGGTTTATGACATGGTCAATGATAGTAGCTCTTATTTGATCAGTTACCCTAGCTCTGGTCCTTCTTTGAGCGCCACCACGCATTCGAACTCCTCTCCCTCTACCTTGCCCCAATCCTCTCCCTCTACCTTGCCCCACTCCTCTCCCTCTACCTTGCCCCACTCCTCTCCCTTGCCCAACTCCTCTCCCTTGCCCTTGCCCCAATCCTCTCTCTTGCCCTTGCCCCACTCCTCTCCCTTGCCCAACTCCTCTCTCTTGCCCTTGCCCCACTCCTCTCCCTTGCTCAACTCCTCTCCCTTGCCCTTGCCCCACTCCTCTCCCTTGCCCAACTCCTCTCTCTTGCCCTTGCCCCACTCCTCTCCCCTTGCCCAACTCCTCTCCCTTGCCCTTGCCCCAATCCTCTCCCTTGCCCTTGCCCCACTCCTCTCCCTTGTCCTGGTACTCGTCTTCCTCTCCCTCGTGCAGGCATTTTCTTTCTTTCTTTCTTTCTTTCTTTCTTTCTTTCTTTCTTTCTTTCTTTCTTTCTTTCTTTCTTTCTTTCTTTCTTTCTTTCTTTCTTTCTTTCTTTCTTTCTTTGTGTTGCTCTATATTGTTCCTTTTCCACACAGGATCAGCCCAAAGAGACCTCTTTTATACTGTAACTGTCATGATTCTGCCTTAGTGTCCTTGATTTTCCCTGGTCGTAAGGCAGGATCATGACAGAATCATGTTTTGTGTGCAAGCACATGGCCTTGTGTTTGGGCTGTGTGCTTGCGTTGTCTTGTTACGTAACCCCGCCCCCTTGTTATCCTCGTCTTGTCATTATTACCTAGTCAGTGTCACCTGTTCCCCTCATTAGTTTCTCCCTTTTTAATCCCCTTGTGTTTGCTGTCCTGTGCTGGTTCATTGTCATACATGGTGTGAATCTACCCGTGAGTAATGTGTTTAAAGTCCTGTCTTAAAAGAAGTATTTGATCCTGTCTTAGTTGTTAGTACATCGTCTGAGTCTTAGTATAGTGTTGTCTACCCTGTCTTGTTTTGCCCCCTCGTGGGTTTTGTTTTCTGTTTTTTTGTCGTTAATAAAGCCTGTGTGTCCTGCAACTGTCTGCTATTGGGTTCGTTCCTGAAGATTCATAACAGTAACATATGGTCATGCGATTGAAAGAACCTCAACACCTGAGTGTGCTCTCTAGATGGGAATCAGCTGTGATGTATATATTTGCAAAACTTCAATAAGTTTTTTCTCATTAGCAATGGAATAAAATACAGGGAATATATTTTTGTTTCAATTCACAATATGACCAGCTGTTCACTTTGACTTTAGCCTATAAGTTATGTTTAGAACATGATGTTATCTGTTCTGACATAATGGGCCCTATTTTAACGATCTGAAACGCAAGTGTCAAAGTGCAAAGCGCAAGTAACTTTGTGGGTGGATCCCGGCGCTGTTGCTATTTTCCCAGCGGGATAAATTACTCTTGCGCCCGACGCAAATCTAAAAGGGGTTGGTCTGAAGTAGCTTCATTATTCATAGGTGTGGTTTGGGCGTAACGTGAAATAAACCAATCAGAGCGTCCTCTCACATTCCCTTTAAGAGCAGGCGCGCTTGTTCCATGGCGGATTGCTATTATAACGGCGGATTTGCCAGACGCACGCCAGGAGCGGTTCACAGCCGAGGAAACCGACGTTCTCGTCAGGGCTGTAAAACACAGAGAAGTGACATTGGGGATGATGGGAGAAACCCACCCAAATTAGCTTCGGTTAAACAGGCGTATAATTTGGGTAGTAAATGTGAAGCCTAATCTAGATTTTTTTTTTTTTTTTTGTATCTAGATAGATCTTTTTCACATCTTCACGGACACAACAATGATTTCCCTCGTGTGTTAATATTTTTCCTTGTAATAATGTATGATTTGCAAAAATGAAAACTGCTGCATCTGTTTATAATTATTAGTGGATTACAAAGTGGATGCGCGTTAACATTATTACGCCAAGCACGCGCCCTTAAAATACCATATCACTAACGCGCAACGCGCCACTGTCTTTAGACTGTTTTTTTCCTGGTCAGTGGCGGAATTGCTTTCTAAAACTGGAAAATAGCACCATGGAAGTTTTGCGCCGGAACACGCCTACTCTTTGCGCTGAACCGCCCCCCCGCGAGCGCAAGTTAATTTCCTAATTTACCGATGTGCGTCTGTGGAGGGAAAAGTCCGCTGTGCGCGGGTGCAAAATAGGAATGATACATGCGTCGGTGTTCAAAGTCAATTGCGCTGGGTGCAAGATAGGGCCCACAGTGTGAAAGCATTTGTAAATTTGGCTGTAAAATTACATTGTTTTGGTATTGGTTGAGCTTGTGTGTAAAAGAAGTTCAAGCATTTTAAATTTGTGTTAACTGTATGCATTTTGTGTCAAAGCAACAAGAAATGTGTTAATTGTATAGCCTACAAAGATTGATGTTGTGCTAACCGTGTTAAGAGTTTAGGAAACTTGTTAAATGTATTGAAAAAACTGTCATAGCGATTGTAAAAAACTGTATTGTATTTTGAAAATGAGTTTTGGAGTTTAGTTTACAATGTGTGAGTTTGAGCATGAAATTAACCGTTTTGCCATTTGTGTGTTTTAGGTGTGTTGGTGTGTTAAGAGTTTAGAAAACTTGTTAAATGTATTGAAAAAACTGTCATAGCGATTGTAAAAAAACTGTATGTTTATGAAAAAAAAGACAGAGACAGAATTCCTGCAGAAAAAAACTTTATTTGCAAAAGGACATTACTGCAAGTTATACTACAGGGCCGTTGAATGCTTGAATCTGATTGGTTGACGAACGTTCTGAGGTGTGCAATTATATTCAGGGAACCGCACGGCTAAAGTAGTTCCAGGCAGGTCTTGACCTCATTACAGTTCCATATCACTTCGCGTAGTCAACTGTAATAACGGACAATAGGATACAATTCATAACAAGAGAAACTGCAGCCCATGCGCTTGATCTGCAATTTTCAATGTCCTATAATCAATAAAAAATTAAACTGAATATTTAAATAAATTGATAGTCCTGTTGCACGGGTTTTCGTAATTATTGAAGATAATATAACAAATAAATAAAATTGATAGGCCTATACTTGTTAAAAAGGGCTTTGTGTTTCATTTATTAGTCTTCTAGTCCACTGTCACTAATAGAAAAAAAAGAATGAACGAATTAATTAAAACGAATTGAATTAATAAATAAATAATAATATTGACGCACATGCTTCTCTCTAAGGCCGGTTATGAATGTAATTTGATACTTATGATGAGTCATGACTAATCATGCACGCGTTTTCAGCGCGTTCAGTCGGTTCACAGCGGTGTTTAAAATCTGCTGCATTCACAGTCAGAGAATGTTTCTAGTCGTAAAGTGTGTGTCCAGCATTACTCTGCTATCAGCGGCTCAAACCTCCGTTACTAACTCTAAAATGACGTTTTGGAATTAGCAACGGAGCATGGGTTTAGATGCGCAAGGAATTAGTCCTACATACAAGAGCGTTTTAATGACAAAAACTTTACAAACGTCTTGAAATACATCAATCTGAACAATATTTCGAGGTATGGTAACTGTAGTATAAGCGGAATAATTGACTCCAGACCGTTGAATTGTTGTGACCCCGCATTACCACCTCGGGTGTGCATTATTTTTATAATAATTCAACGGCCTGTCGTCAATTATTCCTTACATATACCTCTCCCTTGTTCGTCTTCCTCTCCATCGTGCAGGCATTTTTTTATTTTTTTTTTGTCTTTTTTTATTTTCTTTCTTTCTCTCTCTTCTTTCTTTCTTTCTTTCTTTCTTCTTCTCTCTTCTCTTTCTTTCTCTTCTCTTCGTTCTTTCTCTCTCTTTCTTTCTTCTCTTTCTTTCTTTCTTTCTTTCTTTCTTTCTTTCTCTCTTTTATATTGTTCCTCTTCCACACAAGATCAGCCCAAAGAGTCCTCTTTTATAACATGGTCATGCGATTGAAAGAACCTCAACACCTGAGTGTGCTTCCTAGATTTATATATTTGCATAACTTCAATAAGCGGTTTCTCAGTAGCAATGGAATAAAATACAGAGAATATTTGTGTTTCAATTCACAATATGACCAGCTGTTCACTTTGACTTTAGCCTATAAGTTATGTTTAGAACATGATGTTATCAGTTCTGACATACAGTGTGAAAGCATTTGTAAATTTGGCAGTAAAATTACATAGTTTTGGTATTGGTTGAGCTTGTGTGTAAAAGAAGTTCAAGCATTTTAAATTTGTGTTAACTATATGCATTTTGTGTCAAAGCAACAAGAAATGTGTTAATTGTATAGCCTACAAAGACTGATGTTGTGCTAACCGTGTTAAGAGTTTAGGAAACTTGTTAAATGTATTGAAAAAACTGTCATAGCGATTGTAAAAAAACTGTAAAACCAGACAAGTAGTTTGTTAAGGCTAGGTTTGTAGGGAATTACAAACCTGCACACATATATTCAAATGCACATAACTATAGAATTAATTATTGATGCGCACGTGAGCACCATCAGCGTTTCTCAAAGGTTCGCGTGTAAAGTCTGTGTAAAGAGAGCGGTGTCGTCTTAGCGGCCTCTAATTTAATAACTAATGATCGTTGCGACGGAAGTGAATCAATCAAAACTAACTTTAGCTGGAAAACATCTTTATTCAAGAACCCATATAAAGCCAAAACAATCTCTGTTGCCTTAAAGTATCCGTTTATCACTGTAAAGCCGCTTTGAAACAATCTACAGTACAATCTACTATATAAATGAAGATGACTTGACTTGATTTAGACTGTGTAAACTCACCTTCAACTGTGAGCTGGATCTCTGCTGATGACTGTTTTCCCATGTTTATTCTGTGCAGTGCAGGAAAACCATCCTGCATTATTTTGAGTTACATTGAAGGTAATCTGCTTTCCCTGAGCTATTGGCATCTCTTGTCCACGTTTGTACCAGGTGTAGGTTCATTTCTTTTGATGGACTGGCTTTGCTTTTGCAGGTCAAAGTCACATTAGTGTTAACAGAGACTGAAGCAGACGGATCGATGGTGATGCGAGTTTCTTTTTGGAGGAACTTTGACAGAAACAACAAGCATATAAATAGGGAAAATCAGTAAAACACCGGTGCATTAGACATTTCTAGGAAGCTAAACACCAATTGTGCATTTAAGCACAGGGCTATGTTAAAGGAAGTAAGCAGTCTAATCTCTTACACAGGACTCGCAGCATCACGGTGGTCTCCACAGTTGAGTCTTTAGATGTTTTTCCTTGGATATGTAGCAGTGCAGGAGATGTTCTTTTTCTGATCCATGTATGAAGCTTTGAAGGTCATGTCTGAAAACACTGACAGGGTTTTATCAGGTTTCTCCTGTAACTGTGTTGTAATGTTGGCAGATTCAGAGATGTAAGTCCAGGATATTGTAGGAGGGTGTTTGGGCAGGGGGCTTCAGCAGAGCAGCTCAGACTGACTGTTGTGTTCTCCGTCACTGCTTTCAGATCAGTGGGTTTGAGTTCAGGAGGTTGTGGTGAATCTACAGAAATAAATGATTGTAGCTCATCATTAAGAAGCCTTTCTTAGTGTTAGTTAATTATGTAAATAGTATTTACATTTAAATGCATTCATTTATCAAATTTATCAAGTGACTTACAAGTGAAGGAAAGCATAAGAACCTGTATGTTAAAGACAGTGGAGATGACGTTTACCTTTGACAGTGATAAACACAGTCTTTCTTGAAACATCTTTATCGGGGTTGAATGTTGCTCTGAACACATTTGGCTCCATTTCCAGTCTGAAGTAGTAGACATCTGAATGATTCATCATGATGTTATAGAAGACAGTTGTGCAGTTCCTCTCACTGAGATTTCCAGTCATCTGTATGTCACTAAATCCATTAATGATGTTTTTGCTGCTATTAAAAGCTATGAAACTGTCGTTATCAAGATACCGTGATTTATTTTTCACCCAGATCCCATTAATAGATTTTGCCTTGTCACGTTTGTCCTCAAAATTGGGGATGTTGAATGTACAAGGAATCTGCACACAAGAGCCTGTCAGAGCTGTTACTGTCTGAGGCATCACTGCATAGATATAATCATAAGCTGAAACCATAAAAACACATTAGAGCATTATCGTTTAAATATTAGAGAGGTAAAGGTCATAAAGGGACAGCTCACCCAAAAATTAAAAAAATGTAAATGCTCACCCTCTTAGTTACAAATCCTCATGTTCTCAAAAACCTCGATGACTATTTTTCTTTAAAAGTTTTTTTTCATACTGCATACAACAAAAATTGTACACTGACATAGGAAAGTCGACCTCCAAAAAGGACAAAACAACACCATAAACTAATTATGACATATATGACTTGTGCTCTATATTTAAAGTTTCTGCAGTCATATGATAGCTTTACAGTAAGAGTCTTTGCTCGATAAATGTTCTAGTCCTTTGCCCATCACATGCTTACACACTATTTTTCCTCTTGTGTATCATATCAGCGGTGGTTCTGCTGAATGTGATCATTTAAAAAAATTAAAAAATTATTGAGTGTAATATGACCAACCTGAGTGAGTGTGTAGAAACACAGAGCTGATGATGATGATGATGATGATGAGGACATGATCTGGAACACAGACATCACTGGAGCTCTGACACAAACAGGAAATAACCTAAATATACTTGTGTGCCAAAACCCCACAACAAATAGTTTTTTACTCTGTCCAAAACTGTAATCAATGAATTGTACTTTCAGCTTGTGTGTTATTACTGTGTTTAACTAAAGAGATTTACAGAGAGTTAATAGTCACTGCAGACTCTCCCATGATTCATATCTTAATAACGTTCAGTTATTCAAGTCACTTAGTTATTAGTTAATGATGAACTATTCATTTACAAAACATGAATAAACGTTCAAAAATGATTAATAAGTGATATGCTAACAATTTTTGAATGTTTTGTTTATTCAGTTATAAGTAATTTATAAATTATTAGTTAATGATGAACTAATCATTTACAAAACATCTGTTCATAATTGATTAAGCGGTGAGCTAACATTTTATAAATGTTTTGTTAATTAAGTCATTTATAAATTAATAATTTACACTTGTACATGCAGTGTGTGTACACAACCACCCTATAATGATACAAATCCGTGCTATGCTTACGATTTACAAATTTGTTGTAAGTTGTCTTAAAAGATTTTAAATGATTAAGTAAATCAAACAAGATCATTAATAGAGATGGTTATTAAGTCATTAGTTGATAAATTATTAATCACGTATAAATGTCAGTATTGTTTTAGTGCCATTATCTCAATAAACAATGGTTAATCATAAATAAATGATAAATTAACCATTAGTAAATTATCAGTATATAATTTATTGATGTACATGCATTGTTCTGAAGTGGATAAACATTTATTAATGACTTACAGTCAGGTGACTCCAGTGAGTTATGTTAAATCCTTTCACTCATCAGCACACACTTGTGTGGATCTAGTGATAATGTGAACCTCAGAACCGGCTTTACCTTCAACTGATGCTCACATCATGTGCACAAAGTCCATGTGTGTGTCAGAGAAGACAGCTGTCTATACCCTCACCAGTCAACATTTACACTGCAGTACACACTACAAAGTGTTCAACACCTGTCATAGATGATGTGTGAACGCATTCATAAATAATTTACAAGCTTTCTGCATACCCTAATCTAAAGTGTAAACTAACATCACACAGAAACATGTTCTGTTTATGTTTTGTAATTTATAGCTCATCATTAACTAATAATTTATAAATGACTTAAGTGAATTAACAAAACATTCATAAAATGTTACCACTTATGAATCAATTATGAATCTATATTCATGTTTTTTAAATGATTAGTTCATAATTAACTAATTATTTATAAATAACTTATAACTGAATTAACAAAACATTCATAAAATGTTAGCATATCACTTATTAGTTATGAATGTATAATCATGTTTTGTAAATGATAA